>JAEHOM010000461.1:0-11806 GCA_016433075.1 Hoplolaimus columbus | reverse complement strand
CAGCGCTCAGGAATCGAACCCAAGACCTCTTGCCTTGGTGAGACAAGCGTTCTACCATTAGACTACGCTGCCCCCCTGTTTGTTGTCTATCGGTTAAAGCTTCGGACTCCAGTGCCCTGGTTCGTCAAAGCAACACACCATCTCATTTATTTGCTCATAACATAACAACAATAAATTCGTTAGCCGAAAAAATTTGTAGAGTCGACGTGTTTGAAATTGGGATACGTATCTGGAGTATCTAATCATTTGCATGTTTTTACAAATTGACTGTAAAAATCGGACGATCCTCAAAATTGTATGAAATATATATTCTTGTTTCATTCATGAGTCTGTCCTATAAATTTGTTCCGTACATTATTAGCCTTAATAATAATGTTCAGACGTCAAGCTGACCCATAAGAATACGAAAGAGACGGCTGACAAAATTGTCAAGTCGTTGTTCGTGATTGTTGCAATTTATTTATTCTGTTGGATGCTCGCCCAATTGGTCAAGTACAACCTATTACAACACTTTTTGCCACCCAATCTTTTGGCGTTTGCGCTCAGCTCAGCCTGCGGAGCTATCGTTGCATTCTCACAGACAATCAATTCACCCGTACTTTACATGACTAGGTCACACATCCTTATTTAAATATGTTTAAAAAAATAAAACTTTTTTTGCGTTATTACACGTTATATTTAAATAATATTTATTTAATAAAGCTGTGAACAGCATTAAAATGTAATAAATATTTTAGTGTTATGAGCAGAGGTGTGCACGGCCCGACCGGGCCGGCCCGGGCCGGCCCGAAAGGTATTAGGAAAAATTAAAAATCCGAAATTTTTTTCGTCCAAATTTTCTGCATATTTTAAGTGTGTTTTTCGACTTGAGGTTAAAATGTTAGTGTCGTATGTCCCTAACCATAGCTGATAGCAGTGCTGTTATCAGTGCTAGCTGTTAGCAGTAGCAGTGCTGCTCGGGATCAAATTTTACGGAACTCGGGACCGTGACTTGTCTGAACAATTTTTAGATATATATTTTTAAACAAAAATTTTAAAATTACAAAAATCCCATTTTTCAACAAAGATTATATTGTCATCAAAATCGTGATAAAGCTATTGCATCTTAGCATGCTCTGCAGAAAGGCTATGTCGATTTAGAGTTTGCTTTTCTGAATAGAAAAAGTTGCGAGTTTCATGGGAAATTCCGCCATTTTTTCAAAAACAATTTTTAGAAGTGTTGAAATTTTTTTGGTTGCGATTTCCACGGGAAATTTCACCATATTTTTTTCCTCTTCTTGGTTGGGTCGGCCCCGGGCCGGCCCGGGCCGGCTCTTAGCCGGCCCGACCTGGGCCGACCTGCGACCGGCCCGGCCTGCCTTCAGCGGGCTGGAGAATTCTGGCCCGGCCCGGGCCGGCCCTTGCACACCCCTGGTTATGAGGTAAATATGGGTCTTTGTGCTAAACAGGTATTGTCGATATGTTACCGGTTAATTAATAAATCAGGCATTTTAAGGAAATGCTTAGGCAATTTATAAAAAAGGCTTATGGGTGACAGTTGTTTTCCGCAGACAAATTTGATAAATTGCCTAGGCAATTTTTAAATTGCCTGAGTTGACAAATTGGTGTAACTAATAATCGTCCACCATTGTTTGAGATGTTTCTTATTGATTAGATGTTTCTGTGCTCCTATACATTTTGAATAATTTTCAGAATATTTAGGAAATTAATTAATAAATGAATAATAAACTTCAGTAAAGTGTACCGTGAACTTATGCAAGAGTCGTTGGGTTGGCTAAACTGTGCAAAATATGAGTCCCGCATAAATGTCGCGAACAACTACAACTAGCAGAACGTTGTTAGGGTGAGACCAATGCCAACGTCAATCGCCAACAACAATGCGGCATAACCATTCCTGATTTCACACAATGCGGAATGCGGAAAAATTGGTAATATCCTGACGTAATTTTTAAAACAGTTTGACTTTAACATCGTATTGTAAAAAAAATGTTGCGCATAAAATGGCATCATCCACTATAATCTGGTTTAATATTACTTTTAATAAAAATGTGAAATTGTTGAAAATTATCTTTGACATTTCTAAAAAAGGGAATGCAAATTTTGAAAATTTAGAAAATGTTGTTCCATTCTTGGATCACTACATGCATCGTTCAAAAACCACTACCTTCATTGCGACTACGTCGTTCCTCGTTCCTCTCCTGTTCCTTAGGTAACTACTTGGACTGGGATGCTGCGGTCGCCCTCTCCATCAACAAGCTTGGATTCTGTGGCTTCATCTAGTGTAGAAGTCTCTTGTTGCTGAAAAATAATTAATTAAATTTTAATTAAATTTGCGATATTTAGAAAATTTAGAAACTTTTTGGTTATATTTAGATTCCATAAAATCTGACTACGATAATTTGACAAAAATGTTTATCGAAGACTAATCACAGACTAAATAAAGAGGCACTTTTAAAGTAAAGCAATCGGGATGTCAAATAGGTTTAATCGGATTTACTACCTTTGATTTGTCGTCATCCAATGCGCGGGACTTGATGCCACTCACATCTTCGTCAGCCCAATCATCGCCAGCCTGATCAACCACATCTTTTGTCTTAACATACTCCACAGCTGTAGAACCATCATCGCCAGCGACCTTGTTGTCTATGGATAATATGATTTTGGATATGGATTATTTCATAAAATTATTTGTTTTGAACTATTATTTATTCTCAAAGGTAATGTTTTGTTTGTGCACAATCATTATATCACATACCATTTTCGACGTCTTCCTCTTCTCCACCTTCATCACCACCTTCTTGAACAGTGTTCATTCGTCGTGGTTCTTTCGCTTTTTTGGACTCTTCAGCATCCTCAGCTACCTCAGGAGGTTTAGGCTTCTCAGCCTCTTTAGGCGCCTCTTGTTTAGGTGAGCTTTGGGCTTTGACTTCCTTAGGGAGTTGAGGCTTGTTTGTGGCTTTAGACTCTTTGGCTTGAGCATTATCTAATAAGTGCTTTTTGCTCGGCTTCTTGTCAAGACTTGGCTGCTTTGCCAGCTTTTTGCTCTGAGATTTGTCAAGAGTTGGCTGCTTCTCTAGCTTTTTGCTCGATGTCTTTTGGAGTTTTCCACCATTTGGCGATTGCACCTTCGGTGATTTACCTTGCGCCTTTGGTGTCTTCGGTGATTTATTTGGTGTTTTCTTTTTTGGTGTTTTCTTTGGCGACGGTTTTGCTAAAGGCATATTGGGACTAATAATAAGGTCCGAGATAAGGACAGAGTTAAGAGCATGGTCTTGGACAAATATAACACAATTGTATATATTTCATGAAAATGCATTTTTACGGAGGTTATTGATGAAGTATCAAAATCAATGAACAAATTAGTGAGTAAGTAATAAGTGGAACTGAATTATTTACGGAGCATTTTTATATCTAGATCAGAATTTTAAAAAATTGATTAAAAATTGAACAACAAATTGTTGCACCAAATATCTGTATTACCTTTATGGGTCGCTCCTTGGTTCGGTTTTAGGTGATTCGGTGAATTTGTTCCGTGGGCCGCTCCATGGTTCGGTTTTAGATGTTTCGGTGAGTTGGCTCCGTTATGCGGTTTGGGGCTGTTATGAGACGCTTTTTTAGCCAATGGATCTCCTCCAAGCACAGCAGCGACAGCCATTGCTATGATTGCAATGAGAATGATTGTGTGCATTTTGGTTGGAATGGGATCTGCTGCTGATGGTTGAAGCTTAAAGCATTTGCTTGAATGATGCTTTTTCACTCATTTCTTACTTCATTTTATATTCGTTTACATGCATATACAAGACAGCGACAAATTCAGTAGGCCTCCCATGATCAAGCCAATTTTCTTGCTTATATTGTGACGCTACATAAAGATCACTTCAATAGACAGTCACTTCAGCAAATGTCATCAGAATGGATTTTTAGTTAATTTTCATTTTAATCAATAAAAGTAAAAAATATGCAAATTAATAGCATTACAGGACTGTAATTTTAAATATAGGAATGAATAGTCTGTATCTGTACATAAGATATGAGATAATGTAACGTAACTAGTGCATTGGCTATTTCAGGGGACACGTTATTTTTCAATCCCCTTGTGAGGGGTACACTATTACAGGAAATAAGATATTTCTTTTAAACTTAAAACATTGTCATATTCTTCGTCCTTCCTGTTGGATTCTTTGGAAAATTCTGTCGCTGTTTGTTGTACAAACAACAGCGACAACAACGTTGTTGTTCATAGCCGTCCGACTTTGCGGTTGTGTTCGAAACATTTTCGCTTTAATCTTCCTCGCACCGTCCAAAAATGCGCGCCGATAATGCCTTATGAGCACAATCGCAAGCACCGGGTTGAGCACAGGCGGGAAATTGTAAAGCACATTGCTCAGCGTTGACATATAATTGGCGACGAGTGCACTTTCATCGACACGTACCAGGCTCACCAATGGTAAGATGAACACGATAATTGGCATCAATGTCTTAAGGAGCAAATATTTTCTGCTTATTTTTTCAAATTGTACAAAGAAGGGCTAGGCACTGGACTAAAATTTGGAAGAATACATTTTTAGTATAAAAAAATGAATGTTTGGTTCTGCATTTAATATTACTGCAATTTTGTTTAAAGATTTGAAAGAAAAATATTATATGTTTCTCCAAAAATGTTTTAAAACCTAAATAAATTTATAACCATGGCCTGACCTGGCCAGACCGGGCCCTGAATCCGGGCCGGGCAAGCCCTGTGTCGGGTCGGCTAGTCCCAGCCTTGGTACAAAGTCAGTTAGGATTTAGTTAGTTCAAAATTCAATAGTTATACCAAATGTTCACGTTCATCTCACATAGTGGGAAAATTTTGTAATCAGACAAAATTGTATAACTTCCGAATTTTCAAGCTACAATCGATACATTTTTGTACCATACGATACGTCTCTTCGGTATGAACAAAAATTTTGAAAAAATCGAGTAAAAAACCTGAATAAACAATGTTTTGGTCACTTGACTGTCCATTTCGATCTTTTTTTCGAGCTGCTGTTTAGAGATTCTAAATGGATTTCAGTCAGAATTTGAATGCACTCACATGACTTTCTTTTCATACCCAAGATTTAGGCTGTGCCGCTTTTTGATATATCTGAACATCAGCCAGCCCAAGATGCAGTTGGTCAAAAAAGCCACACCAAAAAACGTCATATAATAATGGTAAAGCTCAGCGAGCAAAGGATTCTTAATAGGTTGGATTGTTTAAACACTTAAATGAAAGTAAGATCAATTTTTATAATACAAAAATTTGACGAGCGCGAGCGGTAATCTATGACATGATGATGACAATCTATGACATTCTGATTTTTTTTTTTGTATAAAATTTGACATTTTTCTCAAAATGATAACACTTTTGCCATACATTTGTGTTCGCTGCCAACACAACTGTGCTGTTGCTGATGTTCAATCCGAGCAATTCCGCAATTTGCTTGTCCTTCAGCAACAACTTTTCGTCATTTGACGCATAATAAGCGCATGGAACAGCAGCAGCTTCAAACGCCATCGGAAACAGCATCAGACATAGAAGCATTGACAAATATGCGACAAGCGATATATTCTTATCCCTTAATAAAGAAAGGTTGGTATTTAATACAAATCTGTAGCAAATTTCAGAGTTTTATAATTTACCGCATTTCTCTTTAATAACCCCATCTAAAATAGCAGCTCCCTTCTAGAGTGTATGTTGAAAAAATAACCACCACCTCCAATACATCCCATCCCCCTAAAATAGACCACCCCTGAATTTTGAAAATAAAGCGAAATAGCACTAGATATTCAGATTTGGATAAACTTTGATTTATTTGTTGAAAAACAATTCTCTTTCAAACTAGTTCTTGCCCTCCGAATATTTTCGATGCGCAACCCACCACCCCTGTGTGCGTTGTGCGACCCACAACCTCCATGCTAGGACAAAAATCCGACTTTTATTGCATTTTAGCACAAAATTTTCGCCAAGTTTGCGCGACCCTCGCCATTTTTGCTGACTTACCTCACAAACCTCCCTCCCACATGCATATTAATCTTAACTAACTGAATGGTTTAATCATTAGAGCTCAATGTTATAAATTTTTTTATCAATACTCACCAATTTAAGACCAAATAACGATAAATAAATTGAGGCGTGTAGCTCAACATTGAAAGACCAAGCATCAAGTCATTAAACACAAATAGGAACAAATTCCACATTTTGTGTCCAGGTCGCTGGACGCCTGCATAGCCATTCAGATAAGCACCAAACTCGCCCTTCGATGTCACGAAACAAATCTTTAAGTAAAAAAAAATTGAAATTTAAAAAACAAAATAAAATTTTTACTGGATCTGCCATTAGTGCGACAAAAAGGAACACAAGGTCAGTCACACATGTCTGCAGCAAAATCTTAAAGCGATGCGGATAAACAATAATTTAAATGTTAGCCATGGGGAAGGTGGGGAAATATTCCACCATCCGCCAAAGCGCACAAAATTTATTTGATGTTCAGGGAAAAAAATTAATAATTTTAGAATATTTTCGTTTGAAGTAGGCAAAAATTGGTGAATTTCCTTAACATAAATTATAGAATTCCAAAAAAAGTCCGATGGCACTTAGCATTACCGGCCCATAAAAAACCTTCTAAAATACAATTTAGCAAAAAATTCGATTTTCTTTTTTATCAATTTTACTCCCAAATATGAAAATTCCTAATACTCAAAACAGAAAAATTGACATAAGTCACAACAATCAAATTTTAACGACAAAAAAAATCAAAAATACTCTGACGAAATTTGTAAATAGTTAGAATGGCTTGCCATTCATTTCGCCGACAGATATTTAGCCTAAACCCTATTTCGCCTAAAGAAATTTCGCCTAAAAACTCAAAGAAATTTCGCCTAAAAAATCAATAATTACTCACCATTACGCCCAAAATATGCCCTGCTAGTTTCCATCTAGAACGCTTTCCAACTTCATTAATAGTAAAAGAAGTAGGGATTTTAACCCAGATTTCAAGAGAGGGTTAAATGATCCAATTTTTGTAACCCGAAAGTCAAGGTTGCCCTGTAGTAAAAACTAATTCGGAAATAAAGGTTAAACCAAAGGAATTTACCCAGTAATCCGGGTTAACCTGTAAATTTGTGTTAACTTACCCTACTGTAATGTTGCATCTCTTTCGGTGTATGGTACAGTACAATGCATATAAAAATTGCATTAAGTGGTATGCCAGAAAAGAAGGTTAGCCAGACTGTGATGGTATTCACAATGCGTACAAAACCACTCATTTTGGTGTGACGCTTTTAAAACTCACAAAAAATATTTTTAATCTTATTTTCGAAGGTACACAGACCATTCAAAAATAATATCAAACAACTAAACATATCATTATCAATACTACCAATAGTTCGCCATTCATTTCACCATCAGACGTTTCGCCTACAAGGGAAAAAAGGACATTTCGCCTAAAAAAATTTTCGCTTAATTGGTTTTTCTTGGGTTTATTTGGGTAGCGCTACCCAAAAAATTTGCATATTTGGAATCCTTACATCCCCCTACCCCAGAAACGGCCAACCCGCAAGGGTGTGTCAAAAAAGTTGACTATAAATGTTCTGTGGGTGAAATGAAGGGTCCCCCTACCAATACATCAAATATGTAACACATTAAAGATTCCGCCAATTAAAAAAATTATCCGACTTGACCATCCTCACCATACGAACATCAGTTCGGTTTTTTATTAAAAATACATTTTCTTTTATAAAACAATCACTTAAAGATCTTTTTGTATAATATTAAATAATTACTGTTGACTAAATTAAGAAACACTAGGAAAAATATAACTAAAAAGACAAAAAAGATCCGACTCATAAATTTAGACAACCAAGAAAACTTTGTATTAAGCTAAAGCACAGTGACAGTTGTTGAACGAAATGTCTCCTTGGAAACATCGGTGAGTCGGGTTTAAAGGCAAATGCCGTTCATCTTCTGCTGTTGTTGTCAACCTTTTCTTCTTAACTTAGGTCACGCAAACGTATATCTGATCGTTTCAATATAAAAGTTTTGACACTTCTTTTCTATTGTAATCTCATCGACAGAGCCGCACTTATACCCAATGAAAAATGTCAATGTTAAAAGTACAGTACAAGTGAATAGTGAGTGTGAACTGGCAAGTTTTTTTCAGTAATAATATTATTCAATTCTATTCTAAACTACAAAATTTAAAGTCATCATATTGTATGAATTTGTATAATATATAGTCCACTAAATAAAATAATTAAACTAAAGGTTTTTAATTTTTCTTTTAAAAAGCTTTCTTTATACAAAATTGTGGTTCTTGCTTTTATGTATAAATTATAATTAAAATCCATAAAATAAAATTTTTCAACACAATTTTCACAATATGGCACAAGAATATCAGATGATCAATACATACAATGCTTATAACAAGCATTACAATTTGGTCAATCCCCCATCTCATCAGAGTACTGTTGAAAAAATAATTGCATAGACTTTTAAGCCCTGAAAGAAAAGTTTTTTTCTCTCAAAATTAAAAAATATATAAAAAATTATTTTCTCCCACAAAGGTTTCTAGAATTTTTTTTGAAAATATTAATAAAAAAAACTGGAAATAAATGTCCTGAAAAATAATCCCCCTAGCAGATGAAACAAGGTCCTCCAATGTCCAAAGAGAATAACGCTACCAATCATCGCAATAATGATACCAAACACCAGAAGGCAAATAGTATGCGGGATAATGACACCATGCGCAATAGCAGCGCCACCAATTATTACCATAGCAAATCCTCAGGCAATCATAGCCAATCCAATAAGTATTCCGCCACACAAACAGCAACAGTCTCCCCAAAAACCGTGCCGTTTTCTTCTGCGCCTACCAAGCCCGAGTTGCTTAGTGGTATGGTACCATCAACAAAACTACGCGTCAGCCGTTTGCGTAATTGACCGAGCAGCGTGACAATATGCTCGCGTGAGTAGCAGAACGCAACCAAAGTCTTTTTGTGCGGCGTAAAATTTATTACGGATTTTTTTCAAACTTTCAACAAATCTGCGCATTGGACTCGGACCAGAAAAAAATTATGAACATTTTTCTTGAATCACAAGCATGTGTAAAAAGATAAACCGTTTTTAATAATCTACGGGCAAGTTAAATATTTTCAAAACCTTTTTCTAGGAGAAATTATTAAATGTGAACTTATTTTCAGACCCTTCCTATCTAAAATTTTAAAATAGAAATATTAAGAAAATTCTCAATGCTCATAACAGAAAAAAATCCTAACGAGCAAATTTTACCGATAATAATAAATCTAAATGAATTTCAGCCAGAATGGAAAATCAAAATAGGCTTTAAAGAGATGGAACAATTTGAGGCAGGAGTCATTAGAGGTTTACTATAATAAGCCGAAATTATTATTGGTCTAAAATTTCTGTAAACCTTCCGATGTGGAACACAGTTGTGTGGTTGTCCCAGTTGTTGATTGCACATTTGATGACCTTAGGGCTTGTTCGATTTTGCCAAGTTTGTCGGTTAGCAGCTTCATCTTCTGGCCGTCATCGTCATCAAACTCGACCTCAAGCTGTTTAAGCTTCTTGGCCTTCGTATCCTTAATCCTTACACACTAAATAGGCCACTACTGGCGTCCAGTGCCCATATTTCGCAGATCAATTTCATATGCTTCTTCACAATGTTTTGGGCCCGCTCTGGCTTTAAACAAGCCTTTGTCCCTGTTTGGCCAATCTTAAAAACAGCAGCTCCATCCAGCTGTTGAAGCATTGAAGAGTTGAATGCATTCACAACTTCTGCTTCATCGGTATCGACTTCGAGATGGATTTCTTGGCCTTAAAATAATATAATAAATTTCGCATAGACTTTTGTCCTAACTTTTTTCACGTAAATTAATAAAATTTATGCCTAAGCTGTTTCCTATGCTTTAGGCTTAGGCATTAGGCAAAAAAGTTTTTGCGAAAAAATTATCAAAAATTACGGGTTAAAAAGTAAATTTCTCGGAACAGTGAAATGTAATGTTATACATTTTCTATGAATATATCATTTCTTTATATTGATTATAACCAGTATAATATAAATTCCCAATAGAGCATAATAACAGCCTACCATCTTTTAACAGGCTTGGTTTGGCAAGGTGAAAGTTGTAGAGCACCAAGCTTATCAATGCCATATGCAGATTTCAAAAAAAAAAGCTGAAACAGGAAATTTTGGAAATTATCTAAATTAAATACTGATACACGAATTTATGAATGTATGTACAAACATAGTCTACACATATTATATGTGTATGTGTTTTGGAAACAACTATTTAGAACACATGAGTGGAATGCAGTAAGCAGTAAATAAAAGCGAGAAGCTCGAAGAACGAAACGCCGGCCGGCACAAAATAATTGCGCAATGAAGCTACAGGTGAAACGCCATTAAGTTAAAAAGGCTGAAATTGGTTTGGCTGTTATGTTGAATTTGAAGAAAAAAAAAGATTTGGAAAATAAAACAGTGATTGGCTCTCCAAAATGACTGTATTAAATAAGCGGATAATATCGATACATTATCGATCTGGAGGAGAATGCTTCTTTTCAACGTAACAGCTCAGCCAAGTCTCGACATATTGTATCTTCACGAAACTCTCGTTTCGTTTCTACGTTGACAGTTGACACCCATTGCTGAAGTATTTATATGTACGGTAATTGAAATTTTTTATTCAAAAAAGTTGTTTTAAATATTATTAGATTTCGCTTTTGAAATTTTATTGAACCTTGCTAAAAATAATTAGAAAAATCGCGGATCAAAATTTTCGTGTTGAAAATTTCCGAGAAAAACCCAAATTTATGTGCATAAAACATAGGCAGGTGCTGGTGCAAAATATTGGAAGAGTCGGTGCCGGTGTCGGAAATTGGCAGGGGTCTGTGCCGATGCTTGTGCCGAAGATTTTTGGCAAACAACAAAGCAACGGACATCGGAACCGGGCACTGGGGCAGGAGACATTTTTTTGTTTCCCACCGCGGAAAGAGAAGTGCATTTATAATGGCTTGCACTTATATATGGAGGGAAGAACAAAGAAATGGCATGGCACAGCAAACTCTCTCTTCCTTCTTACCACTTCTTTTCCTCAATCTTTTCTTCATGCAATTTTGTATCTACCTCACTGGCAGCACCCCAATTTCATTCTTATTTTTTCGCTTCTTTGCTTCATATCACGCGTCCGTGGTGCGGCACGCATGCGAGAGAAAGATGAAAAAACACAAAAAGATGGTAGAGGCGGCACATACGCGGGTGAAGGATTAAAACACATAAATAGATGAGGAAAGGGCAGAAGAATAGCGCATCGATGAGAGCACAGGGGAAAAAAATCGTGAGAAGGGGATAAGTGTGTGAGAGGTGAGAGAAGTGAGAGAAGTGGGTGAGAGTGGGTGAGAGAAGGGATTTTGCGTCGCAAATTGCGTTTCATCGGCGATTCCGGTTCTCTATTTTCACATACACTCACAGGCCTGTAAAGTCAGCCTCAAAAATGGCAACGGTGCCGGTGCTGGTGCCAAACTTTGGTAGTGTTGGTGATCTGTCCGGCGCCGAGAATTGGAAGGAGTAGTGCTGGTGCTAGAACTCTGATTTTGAAAGCCTAACCACCATTTGATAGTAATGAATGCTGATATTAAATAATTTTTTTTCAAATGCACCGGGAGTAATTACCTCAGGGCAAGTGTGCTTACAGCCGCCTATGTAGATTATAAATATGTATACAAATAGGTAGATAATATACACGGGATTGAATCATTATTCATCAATAA
>JAEHOM010000460.1:0-11814 GCA_016433075.1 Hoplolaimus columbus | reverse complement strand
CACTGAACTGATAATATCCATTTGAGTTTTCCAAAAATAATTGCTTTTTTTTTTGCAATTATTCTCCTACTGGACTGCACAATAACCATCATTGTTGTCACAACTCGGGACATTTTGCTATTCACCAAAGACGACAGTTATTATTTATTCAATGTTTTTGTCGAACCTCAAAAGTCTTTTAGTTACAAACATATAAATATGTAAAAAATATTTTGCGAATATCTTTGAAAATTTTCCTTTGCTAAATCCACTAATCTCATGTTTTCCATTTTTTTTTTCAAAATTATTTCGAAAAGTTCGACTTCGAAATTCAAAACCAGCAATCTTCAATGAATTTTTTCTTCTTCCTTAAAGTCCACCAAATTTATAGTGTCCCGAACCTAATTGTTAGACACAAGCCTGTGCCGTGCCCTAATTTTATGGCCTTGTGCTCGGCCAATTCATTCTCCACTTCCACACACTTCAAAAATTGATTGTCAGTTTTTGTTCGCTTTCCATTCCTTTGTTTACACATACGATTTTGCACTTGATTTTTGGTTCTCAATTTGGGGCAAAATTGATTTGGTATTTGGTTTGGTTCAGAGAGTGTAAATTGCTTGACTAAACTAAAGTCAGAGGCCACGAGTTTATCCCAAAAAGCATTTTAAAACCTCATATGCTTGGATTAGGTATTTCCTAAAATGATAATTTGATAATTATTCTCTTTTTCCATTGAATTGAAGCCAGATTCGGCTCATCAGTAGTTAAGGCTGAAAATTTTTATAGGTGCGAAAATTTTTTGAGAGGTACCTGAGGCTTGCGATGGAATGTAATACCTTGTACAGTAAAGCATATAAAATATAACAAATTTTAAAGGGTACAGAGCAGAGATGCCTATGGTCAAGTATAAAGTGCGAGTGACGCGTTTCCTGAATGCGTATCGGAACCTTATCCGGACACTGTGCCTATTTCTGGCCATCTCATTGCTGTTGTTCATAGTCGTCTTCATGTCAAGTGAACAGCGACACACAAATATGGCACAGCATCCGAAAGCGAGGAGGAGGCAGATGAAGGAGCATTATCAACAACAACAGACGGGGGCAGATCAAGAACGGCAGAATGAGATCCGCAAGGCAAGCATAACAGCAATTTTTGAAAATCGGTAAAAAATCCTTGGACTTTGAACTTTCAGCTCAAAAATAAAGTTTTTAAAAATTTTTGAAAAAACATACTGAATAAAGTTATCTGTTAACTTTTTCTGGAATTTTTTAGACCGAATGGTTAATGGTTTGGGCACTATAGTAAGATTGTGTATCCAGACAGCTAACCTTATTTATTTTCAAAAAGTTAGGAATTTTTTACATGGACTTTTCTTAATTTTCCATAAATTTCCCTAAAACAGATGATGAAGTTCGCGTGGCAGGGCTACGCGCAGTACGCGTGGGGTTCCAACGAGCTGGCGCCGAAGAAAAAGAGCGCACTGCGCGGCATATTCCCAGTGGACATGGGCACGAGCATTGTGGACGCGGCGGACACGCTGTGGATGATGGGCCTGCGCAAGGAGTTCGCAGCTGCGCGTGCCTGGATCGCCACGCGGTTCGACATCCGACGCGTGTCCGCGTCGGTGTCCGTGTTCGAGACAAACATCCGCTTCCTGGGCGGATTGCTATCCGCGTATGCACTCAGCAAGGATCCGGTAGAAATTAATGTGAAAAAAAGAAATTCAATTTATTGGGTCTTTATAGGATTAATCACGGATGACTTTCAAAATGCCAAAAGCTAATTAGCCAGGATACAAAATACTCAAAAATATCACCAAAACAATTAAATGCATTCTTAAAGGGAAAACTCAAAATAGGGTTAAATGCCTGGTATTTCTTTTTACATACTTTTTAATAATTTTCTTTTATTAATTTAATAAATTTGTTTAAATTAATAACAATAAATTTTTCTGCTTCACAGCTCTTTCTCAAGAAGGCCACCCATGTGGGCGATGCTCTGTTGCCAGCCTTTGGCACTCCCACGGGCATTCCCGTGGGCTTTGTGAATCCGCACATTGGCCAAAAGGTGGCCGGCGGCTGTGCCGCGCTGGCCGAGCTGGGCACTCTCGAGCTGGAGATGGCCTACCTGTCCTGGTTGACCAACGACACAAAGTACGTGGACAAGGCAGCGACGGCAAGACGGGCAGTCACGGGCATTCCGAAAAAGGACGGACTTTACATGGTCTGATCATTTGAACGATAATCAATCGATAACAAAATAGATCAATAATCAATCGATCGCAGCAAAACAAATCAATAATTTTTGTTTGTTTCAGAATTATGTGGATCCAGAGACTGGGAATTGGTGCAGCAGTACGTTAATAACTTTGCTTATTTCGTATTTTATTTTCATTTTTAAAATATTTTTATAGACGACGTTTCGTTGGGTGCGATGGGCGATTCCTTTTATGAATATTTGCTGAAAATATGGTTGGAATGAATCGGCGGAAATTTCTAAATTTATTTTTTCCAAGGATTTTCAATGGGACAAAAGCGGATAACGCTGTCAAGGCAACCTTTGAGCAGGCCATCCAGGCGCTGGAGAAGCACCTTCTGTTCAAGCACAAGAACAGTTCACTGTGGTATTTTGCGGAAAAGCATGGCCAGGACATTGCACATCAGATGGGACACCTGGTAAGGGATTCCAAACCAATAATTCAAATTTATGCTTGTTTTTATATGCAAATTTTTATTAATGAATTATTTTTTATAAAGTTACGGTTAAAAATTTTAAAAAATGAATACAGTATTGTGAAGTACAGTAACCATTAAATTGGCTCAGGCCTGTTTTTCGGCTGGAATGTTTGCGCTGAATGCAATGTATGAGAAAGCCAATGCCACAATTCGAGCCCATTACACGGAATTGGCCGAGCAAATTGGGCACACATGCCACGAGTCATACATCCGCACAGGTACTGCCACAAATTTTGAATATTCAAATATTTATTTATTGGCCTTTTTAACAAAAAACTCGATTCAGCCACTAGGCTGGGCCCCGAGATGTTCGGCTTTTCGGAAAACGCTGCTTTGAACCCGGTGACCCCGTTTTACATTCTCCGGCCGGAGGCCATCGAGAGTTGGTTCTACTTGTGGCGCTTGACCCACGACCAAAAGTACCGGGACTGGTGCTGGGAGGTTGCGCTTGCCATCCAGCGGCACTGTCAAGCTGCGGCAGGCTACTCGGGACTGCTCGATGTGAACAAGCCCGAGGTGCTCATTACTGTATTTAATTTAAATTTAATTAATATTTGAATTAATTATTATTTAATTAAATTAATTTAATAGACAAATTAATTATCCCATCATTTTGAGTCCCAAGACGACGTGCAGCAGTCCTTTTTCCTGGCCGAAACGCTCAAATACCTCTTCCTCGTGTTTGGTCCGGACGATGCCTATTCGCTGGACAAGTGGGTTTTCAACACCGAAGCACACCCATTCCCCAGGCTATCAAGCTAAAATCAAGAATTAAGACATGTCCATTAACATATTCTTTTGCCTCTTCTTGTTAACCCATTTTTGTTTGAAAATTTTTGTATCTGTTTTTACTCTTTTGTTGCATAAAATTTCTGTTTGTTTATTTATACAGTCTTTTTCCTATTGGCATTCACTAGTAAAGTGTCATCAGGGTAAGAAGGTATATCTATTATAGCGTTGGATACTTTTGAATAAGGGTTTTTTATTAGAACTGAAATATTTGGGTCTGCACATTCGTGTCAGTATGGAAATGTCATCAGTGTGGAAGCAAGAAACATTCTACTCTTTTTATGGTCGTGTGGTACATAATATCACCTTTGCCAATGCCGTCCTATGGCCAAGGAAGTCGATATCTAAACCATCTGTTCGTGCCAACATTTTATTTTTATCAACAATGTTATGTTGCCAATAAACTTGCACTTCTATAAATCTCATCGGATAATCAATTATGTTGTTGTGTGGTGAAAATTGGCGTTCTTAAGTCTAATAAGTGTACCGACAACCGACCACAACAACAACAACAACAACAACAACTCACCATCAGAAGGAGGAGTCAATTGTCGTGTTGAGTGAGTGAGTGAGTGAGATCCGCAATCGCGCAATCCCACAACGGTGCGATGATGGGCATAATGAGGAAGAAGAACGCGCGTGAAATATAGTCTCATCAGTCACTCTCAGTCATCAGCGGAGTGTGTGAGGTTGTGTTGGGGAGGGAGAGGGAGGAGGGAGTCAATCCGTCCGCAGCACAACCATCCCCCCACCGCCGCGACGGGTTGCGCGCATAAGCACAACACACAACATGACACAACACAACTGACAACTGGATTCTTTGCTTCTGCTGCTGTCACCACCGCACAGTTTCAATTAGCCAACCAAAAGTTCCTTCTCCGGCTTTTCCGCAATCCATAGACTCACTCACCAACCATTGCCTCCTGTCACTCCGGATCATCTGCTGCTGATGATGGTCACGCCAAAAAGCACCTGTCTTCTTCATCTCATTTAATATTATTTTCGGGGTATCGGAGTTTGACTGGCATTCAGAAGCACCAGTTTGTATTTTTTGCAGTCCAATAATTTAATCTTTAATTTGTGTCAATAATTGTTAGACCTCACTAGAACCCAATTACATATTAATAGGCATATTTCTATTCACCAAATTATGTTTTATAGATACGTGTATAAACACGATTTTTTTCAAAGTAATAATCTATACTATAATGAAATTTTGAACTCTTATTCAGCCCATAATGCAGCATGAATATCGCCAATTCGATGTCCTTTTTTGATGCTTTTATCATTTTAGGTCGCCCGTCCATTTTAAAATCCCACAATTTTGGCGATAAACCCATTTTTAAAGATAAAAAATTTTAAGAAATTCATTGAAAACATTTTTACACTAATTTCATTTTCCGATATTGGCTCATAGCTTATCCTTGATCTTTTGATCTTTGATGATCATCTGATCAGACATCTCTGAAGTCGCTAGTGAACCCATGAACAGCGAGCGGTACAACCTGGTCCAAAAACAGGATCGCCCAAATATGTGTGTTACTTACTTATCACTTATTGCCCAAAACTCGTTATCTCCGATGTCATATCGCTCCGCCGATTGCGCATTTTCAAGTTTTTCTGTCCCCGCAACAGCAGTCGCCATGGGATCACTTGATAATCCGACCGGCTGGTGCAGGTCCCTATGGGGATGACATCACATCCAGAAACAGCACATTAGCGCAATTAGCATTTGGAATCCATTCTCCATTATAAAGTCTGGTAATTTGGGGGAATATTCGTGGTACAATATTCTCAAATGGTACAAAAAATATTTCACATCTTCTCCGCATTATATGTACCACATCTTTGGAACTTTGGCCTATGGCTGACCACATTTTTGAAACTATTGCTATAATATGCATACGTATCTGTGATCGCACTTTAGCCTTTAATACAGTTTTGAAGAAAGAATAAGTTATACAGGATAGATATAGAAATATATACTTTTGACCTATTTATTCTAAAGAATAATTGTTTGATAACTTTTTAAGGATTATTTTGAAGATGCTTTTGAAATTGGTGCTCCTTTTTTGCACCTTACACAATGCCGGTCCTCAACAATTTCTGCATTTGGTTGGCCCCAGCGCTCTGTTCGGCTTGAACAATGCTGCGAATGCAGTGGAGTGCAGAAAACACTTTGAGAATGTGACCGGTCGGTTCATGCCTATTATATATTTACACTTTATATTCAATATTTTTGTACTTTATATCTTTAGAAGTAGAAAGTCTTAACCATCACGAATACACGGCTTTTGAGCATTGTGTCTTCTATTATCTGGCCCAACGTGCCCAACAACAAGCGGGATCACAGGGTTTCCACTTCGGCTCCGCAATCCATCCGATCGCTTCGATGCCGCCAAACTACAATGATGTAAACAAAAAAATATATAAATATATTTTATATATTAACTTTAAAAATTATTTCTGAATTTACATTTTTTGGCAGATTCGGTTGACGGTCGCCAAACTCACAATTCAGCACTTCCACTTGGTACGGTGGCATACAGTATTTTTGTAATTTGAACATGTTGTGACTTTCAGAACGAATTCATGCGCGATCTGAACATTGCCGGTTACTTGGAGTTGCGTTGGAACGACGACCGCATGTCATGGGACCAAGAGCAGTTCAAGGTGCCGCAGATCCGAATCGCCAGCTCTAACCACATATGGGTCCCGTTCCTCACCGGACAGGCATGAAGCTAAAATTATTATTATTACTTTTATTTAAATTAATTTTTATTAAATTAATTTCCAAAAAGAAAACGAGTTTTTTTTAGGGTTACGAAACCGCGCTTCGAAACGACTTTGAAAACATGGAGTTGCGGAGGGTCGATGTGCGCAGCACCGGAAATGTAACAGCCACCATGGGCTTCAAGTTCACCACATTTTGTGATGACACCGACTTCAAACATTTTCCGGATGACATCTACAGGTTTCTGAATAATAATTGTTGTTTTGAACTTTATTTATTTTTTGTTTTTGCAGATGTTGCTTTTATTTGGAGCCGATGAACCAGAGGGTAAACATAAACATCCATTTTCCATTTTTCATAATTTAATTTTTTATTTGTCAGTCAATTATCCGTCTGATCACCGATGGACAGCCGGTGTTCACGGACCCCAAATATTTTCGAGACTATGGCTGGACACTTTCTGGCACCATTCCGCTGGTCTACATGGATCCTGCCAATATAACACAGGTTTTTTAAGAACATTTTTTGAATTTTTAATCTAATATTTTTAGCTCAACTTTTGCTTGAATTTGCAAAGATCATCCTCTTCACTGAAGACGGAGTTGCGAATTCCGGTAGGCAATGATTGAAAAATTAATTAATTTTGTTTTCTATTAATATTTTTAAATTTAATATAAAAGCATTTTTCTTCCTATTAAAATATAAATTTTAATTTACCTAATAATTTATTTGAATATATTTGTCAACAATTTTCTATTCACCTCCAATTGTACAATATTAATAATATTTTTTGAGGCTTGGGCTTGTGGTCTGCTCTTCCTGTTCACCCCAGTCTTCACCAACATTCGGGTACAACTTCTCACCAAACTATTTTTGTTGCTGCTCCAATTCCTCACTTTGCTTCTCTTCACTAACCGAATTGCGCCACAAATTGGTGACATTTTGTCCAAATATTCTTAAAACTAATTTCTTCAATTTCTACTCAAAGGCTCGTCTGCAACCACTCCCGTCATATGTATTCGTTTTGGAAATTTTTAAATTAATATAAAATAATAAATAATATATGCTAATTTAAAACAATATTTTGAATAAA
Organism: Hoplolaimus columbus; assembly: GCA_016433075.1. NCBI lineage: Eukaryota > Metazoa > Nematoda > Chromadorea > Rhabditida > Hoplolaimidae > Hoplolaimus > Hoplolaimus columbus. The sequence goes on along the minus strand of JAEHOM010000460.1, from coordinate 4,484 downwards.
AAAGGAGGTATGTCAAACATGTTTTAATAATTTCGTACAATTGTTAAGTGAATTAAAAAGTAAATTGCAACATATTCTTTTTCAGTACAAGTGCATGAGCTCGGTCTGATTCTCAATGTGATCTCCATAATGTGTTCCTTTTTCGTGCTTGCACTCACCAAGCTGCGCATCTACAATCAGCCCCCATGGGACTTTATGATAAAGTACTTTTTTTTGAATTCTATACCATTATGCATTACTGCACATAGGTATATAACATGTATCATCATGTATCAATATATAGATATAATATTCTTGCATATACAGCATTAGCATGTACCATCATGTATATTATACTAATATTGCACCATTGCACCACAGAGCCAGCTCGTTGATCAACCGCTTCTTCTACCTTTTCGAATCTCCGTCCGACTACCAAGATCTCGAAGCAATTGAGCTGCACAAAAGTCCGGTCGACGGAGGGGAACAGCAGCCAGCAAATTCGGCCAAAAGCCCGTCGGCCGACAACCGGTGCGCATTTAGGAAATTTTCAAAATTAAGAAAGTCAACATTTACCAAGTACCGTAATAACTGAATACCGTAGCCAATTCAAAAAATTTCGCAGTATATTTTTTACACGTATTTTTAAAGGATATAGAGTCATTGGAATATCCTCCCCCTCTAAAATAACCCCTCTCTCGACTTTGGAGACCTACATCTTCCCAGGGAGTTGACAAATTTTCCATTTTATTGTATATTCTTTCTTATCTCCTCAAGACGAGCCGAATGGTGAATATTTAAAGTTCAGGAAAAACCATGGTAACCCCTATTTTGGTATTGAAAATTCCGTATTTTGGAGGGTTGAAAAAATAACCCCCGCGGGTTATTTTACAGGAAATACGTTGTGTAATATAGTTAATACGTTCCATTTTTAGCTTCCGCTCCGACTGGATCGGCTGTTTCTTGGCTTTCCATGCGCTCGCAGTGTTCTGTTTGTCTCTGATCTTCCTCGTCGGTTACGTGTGCATCCGCTAAACACACACACTTCGTCTCCATTCACAAAGTGCAATTCTCCTCAAAAAATTGCCCAACAAACTGATGATATTTGTCGCGAATAATATGATCATTTTCTGACGATTAGAAAATAAATTTGGACTTGGCCAATGGGACAATCATATAAATGCAAAGTCAACATTTACTTATTAAGCGAGAACAGAATTTCAGGATTTCGGACCGGAATTCTGAAACCCGACGGAATCCAGTCCCGATCCTCTCTCTACTTACTAACATTACTTGATCAGATTCCGGGTTTGGATGCATAGCCGAATAGTTTCCAAATTGTCAAATTATTACTATTTAAATCAAGCAAAATGCAAAAGTTTGATAATGCAAAATTTAATGCGAAAGCTTGAAGCAATGGTTGAAAAAGCGGAATTAGTCATAGGGTCCACGAAACCATGACGGTCACAGTGTGATCGCTTTTAGACTATCCATTTGCATGTTCTGTCAAGATTGAGCCTGTCGTCCCACTGCTGCTCCTCCTCCAAAATGTCTGAGGATGAATTCGGTGCTGAGAGGAAATGGGATCGGCACCGGAATTGGGATGGGCACCAGGCACAGGCGATGAGGATGATGATGCGGATGTGCCCCTATCTCTGTCTGCTGTTGGACATCCTAATAAATCGGACAATTTCAAAAAAAGTTTTGGCAATAAAATGCTTTTTTTTGTTGAATTTTTTACCCGTTGTTCCTGCTGCTGGTGCGGTCGTTGGAGCTGTCCAAGCACAACTCGATCCATTAGCTCGTCAATCTGTGAGTCTGTGCTGGAATTTCCCAAAGCTGCTGAAGAAGTGCACGCCAAAGGTTGACAAACTCTGAAAAAGCCGAAGAAAATCTGATTGTGAAGCTGAACGGTATTGTTACGGTATTTGCGGAATTGCTTGAGGATCCTGTTGCTGGTGCAGTATGGAGGAAGGCGGTGATTTGTGATGAAGCGGCGGCAGTGGCGGGTTGTTATTGCAAAGCATTCCGTGCAGCATAAGCAGCTCCAGCATTGAATTTGTCGACTAAAAAAAATAGGCAGATGGATACATCAGAATTGATCCAGTAGCAACATTCAAAGTCTTAATCCGGCAACGCACTTAAAGAAGCATTTTTTAAGAATATTATTGCGAATAATTAATTTTCACCTGAAAAAATCGTGCTTTTAATTTCAAAGAGAATTGCACTATACTGACTACATAAAGAGGTTAGAAGGCCAAATTTTTACACTTTGACTTTTTTTAATCCGACATTCGGGGTTTGTTTTTTTTTTCAAAAATCCGTCTCTGGACCGTTTCGTCCGGAAGCGGAGTTCGTCGCTTCCGCCGGACTGTGTTGCTACCTGTTGCTGAACAACCATTGCCGGAGGCATGGCGCAGGTTGCCATCGGTGGCTGTTGCGGCGCCGGTTGGAAGCGCAGAAAGGGCGCATGCGCAACTGCTGGAGGCATCAAAAGAGGCGCCAGCGATAAGGAATGCGGTGGCAGAGGCGGAGGTATGCCCCCGGGAAACAGTCCGCCGTGTTGCGGTGGTTGTGCCAAAATTGCTCCGAACGGTGGTGGTGGCGGTTGGAGCGAAGGCGCCTTTGGGGGAGAGGCTGCCAACGAGGCCGCCGGCTGACTGATCGACGCTGAAAATTTATTTTAAAATATTTTTTTTGAAAGTCAAAACAAAATTATGAACTGATTTTTGAGCACAAGAGAATAAAGTAACCATAATCCAAAATCAGTGACCAAAATCATTACTCATTTGCATATTTACAACTTATTTACTGAATATTTTCACTAAATTGAAAACAAATTTATAATCAGGTATCCGATGAAAAAATTTTAGCAGGCAAATGAATGTTGCAAGTTGCAGGCTACAAATGGGAGTTGTGTTTTGTGTATTGCATGGTGTTTTGATATTACAGACAGAAAGAATAGTTTCAACAAATAACAATAGAGGACTAAATGTTCTCAAAATTTTTTGTTGATCTGATATGATCTTATTTGCTCCGATTGATCAGATCTTTCCGGAACAGTACCTCCAAATGGAAGAAGGTGCTTATTTGCAGCAGCAGCAATAGTTGATGCCGACGGTGTCCCACCGAAGTTGCAGTTGTTTTGCACTTTCGTGTTGTTGTTGTTGTTGTTGTTTTCCACTGTTGTTGTTGTTGTTGCTGTCGGTGTCAGTTGTTTTTGAGTGCCTTTCCGCTCAGATGAACTTGGCCCGCCAACAACAACACAGTCCACTGCTGTTTTCCGTTTTTTCTCAGCAGCAGGTTGTTCAGCAGCTCCTGCCGTTGGAACCATTTGAGCCTTATCCTCCTTAATGGCGGCAGTCAGCGACGACTTCGATTTGGCGTTGTCTGTAAAATATTTTAAAAAATTTGAATAAATTAAGGAAAAAATTGGACTTTTATTTTTTAAAGACATATTATCTGTGCTTATGAAATATTTGTACTTGGCAAGTCAGATCAATGCGAATCAATGCAAATTTTAGTAACTTATTTATTTTCAATTTCATGTTATTTTTTCATAAAACAAGGCACATTACCTTCACCAAAAGTTACATTTTTCGAATTTTCCCTACAACTCAAAGCAGATGCATTCGCAGAGTATGTCCAAACGTACAATTTGGCGATAATAACGGCGGCCGCACCTTCCCTGCGCGCACATCGTCCCAGTAGCGTTTGTTAAGCAGCCGCGCCGGATGCGGTCGCGGTTCCGCGCTCCGCTTTCTGCCGTTGTTGTTGTTGTTGTTGATCGGTGTCAGCAGTTGTTCCTTTCGGCATTTGCCTGATGAGGCCATGGACATTGGTGCTTTGTGCCCAGTTTTTGCTGTGTTCGTCTCATCAAAGATGAGCCTCAACGGTTGTTGTTGTTGTTGTTGCTGCTGAGCCGCACCTTTCATGAGCATTTTGTCGCCCGAGGCAACAACTATTCCATTGGCATCCTTTAGATTTGGCCGATTTTGTTGCATTTTTCTAAAATTTAATTAATAAATTCGCTTTGCTAAGACCACACACTAGCTTATTATACAATTTTGTGCATATGTTTACAGTGTTAAATCTGACCATGATACATATGTCATATGAAATGATCATCCATTCCAAGGATCTTTATATTTATGTGGTCACTGTACAGATACAGTAAGCCAGTAAATGAGTGGCCTGCAGTGGTATAGTGTTGTGGCCCATTGGGACTGACTGAATGAGTTCGTTCGTTGGTTATGTGAGACTCTCTGTCTATGGACCTTTTTGTGGTGAGCCAGCAGCCGAGTGAGTGTTTATGAATGTTATTTATTCGTCATGGGGCGGCGGTGGTGAAAAAGGAAGGAGGGACGGCGGCGACGGCGATATGTAATTTCAAACTGTCCCCGGAATGGGGCGGCGCAGATCCCTCCCTCCACTCTCGACCCACTCTTGATTCTAAACCGGGTTTTGAACCGTTTGACAAACCGATGCCGGATTCGTGTTTCTCG
>JAEHOM010000459.1:0-11817 GCA_016433075.1 Hoplolaimus columbus | reverse complement strand
CTGCTGGATCACATAGCCAACAGGCACAGGCATTGTCTGAGGTACATACATTTCTAATTGTAAGGCCAACCAATTATAAATCGAATTATGATCTCAAAAGTAAAGAATGGAGTTTAAGTCAATTTTACAAAAATATAAAACGTATTGAAACTATTCACATTATTCCCACCATATGAGAGATGATCATGCATTTTTTTCTTTCGGCTTCCAGGGGCGGCATTCCTTTCGAAGGCAATCCATTCACTTCTGGGGCCGTATCTTAGTACTGTACACCGGGTATGTATACCCTACCCAATGGTAGGGTATACATACCCAGAAGGTAGGGTATACATACCCAAACATACTTTTAGAAAAAGGGTAGCTGATACCCTACCCTTGGGGTTAACTTACCCGAGTTCTGCTTTCTAAGATATGAAGATCCGGTGTCTTATAAGATCCTATCTTAGGTGTTAATAGCATTGGTAGTACCTAATACCTTATTCAGGAGAACGACTAATGGGGATTTCTGTGTGCAGATTCCGCTGCACCGGTCGAGTATATTGCGACGGGGGGAGCAAATGGTTGAAAGAGCAAATGGTTGAAAGAGTAAAGAGAAAGTGACAAGCGAAGGTGCCTCGTGCTCACACAAAGTTTGAAGTTTGGTGTGTGAAAGCAAAGGACAAACGAAATAAAGCGGTTGGGCCATGACATCAAAGGCACATCAAGTTTAGTATCATTTTAGCAGGCAGCAATAGGCCATTCTGCTGTTCGGCCATTTCCAGCCCCTCCCTCCTTTCCTGATCATCGGACTGGGTATCTTTGTCGACAATCAGTGTACCACCATCCGGCACATCCATTGGTGTGTAGCGCCGAGAACCACCACACTCTCGTCGGCGAATGTGGTGTCCGACAATTGACGAAATAAAATGCTCACTCTTTTTGGCCATTTCTGTCACGGAAAAGAAAATTAGCAACCAAATGAACCGTATAAAAATGTTAGAAGCTCGTTAGAAGCTCTCTAATCAAGCGATCATCGAACTAAGGGCCTTTTGCCAAACATTTTGCTCAATTTGCCAAACCTCTCATATGCACCAATTCAATTTCGTTTGTGAACACACACATATTAAATTACAATACCAAAACAGCCCAACAGATTCATTCCATTGTAATGCCTACTGAGAGTGCAACACATCAGCTAAAGACAAAACCAAATTGCATCGAATTCCCATTATTTGATATGATACCTTCGGCAGCAAATGTCTAAAAGAAATATGGCAAACTTCGATTCAGCAACTTTGGTAAACTGAAATCATTTTGTCAAAAATATGGTGTTTTTCTTACTTTCAATCCCAATAATAAACTCTGTTGTAGTCATCTTAGGCCAAACCTCAAACCCTCCTCAACCGCCCGTTGGGAAAAAACTGAGCCTAATATCTGTTAGATTGCATGCACCTTTTTGGTATAAAAGAGTAATGAAGGATCTAAAGACTACGACCATTCATCAATGCACTACGGATATCACATCAGTCAAAGTCACGAGATTTGTTGGTTTTTGTGTTTTGAATGCAGCAAGATAAAAGTGCCAAAACTTGCTGAGTTTGGATTGGTTCCAAGTTTCCCATTCCATTAATATATTTTTTATTTTTGAATATATTCATGCCATCAAACCTGACGACAATGGGTATTGTCGTTCTGTGGCAGGTAAACAAACATTTTTGCATTTTATCATTGGAAACACACACACACACATATCTTGTTGGTGTTTTTACAGATTTATGATCAGTTCAAGGATGATCGGTCATGCAGCTTTCTGGCCAAGTTTGCATTCATTGTCTGCTTTGTTGCGTTGCTGGGGATCACAATGAATTTGGCCCTGGTCATTGTCACAGTTCGTACAAAGTTTGTGCCATAAAAGTCCTAACATTGATTTTATCTTATTAATCAATTACAAATTCCCAATTAAGGCACATGAGGAGTTCCACAAATGTGCTTCTGGCCATCCACTCTCTGGTCGAGGTTGTCAACCAGTCCGGCCATTTTCTGTTCCTCTACACCTCACTCTCTGGCTGCTGCTTCATAGCCAGCCAAACCGCACTTTACTCTACACTTCCATCCATCTTGGCGTTCCAGTCCATTTCCGGGCTCATGTTTGTTATCGCATTGGACCGACTTTTTTGTGTCATCTTCCCATTAAGATTGGAGCTTTTGTGGCACAATTTAAAAAATATAAAAATAAAAAAATAAAAAATGCAAATTAAATGACAAATATAAAAATTAATAAAAATAGCTAGAAAAAATGCTAAAATAATTGTCTAGATTTGGGTATTGGGTCTGAGTTTTATATTTTTTTAGGAATTTCAAAAAATGCTTACTGTTTGGTGTTGCCTTGTCATTTTGTGTTGCTGGCACATTCGTTTGTTATTTTGTTGCTTCTTATGAAAAGGACGTGAGAATAAGCGGAAGCTTGGCCGACATATTCCTGCTTACCGTAAGCAATCATACCATATATTGCCTACTATACATTATTTTATAAAATATAAAAATCACCAATTCTTAAATATTAAGCCAGCTGCTGTGTCTATGGGCTGGTATGCCTTTTTTACCTATGTGCTTACAATCACAGTTTACATTGTGCTTGCCATTGTCAAACATCTTAAAAAGGGTAATTTTTGTTTTTACTGAAAAAAGAATTCAAAAAGTACTGTTAGGTACTGTATACAAACATTCAAACAGACCCATCGAACAGCAACCAAGCGCAACAGAATATGCAAATTTTCCGCTCGCTGTGCCTCATTATAACGGTGAATATCGGCGGATATCTGCTCATTGTGCCGTTCTTCCTTCTGGTTGCGCCGCAACTTCGGTCCGCGCTCGCCTTCTGGACATGGAACCAGCTGGTTGTGGTTGTGCTGAACATCAGTGCTGCGTCAAATGCGCCGATTCTCTACTTTTCGAGGTTTTGAAAAATACAAATAAAATTTTTGGGTAATGTGTTCCTCCAAATTCAGCTACGATTATCGGATGGCGTTTCGGAAACAGTTTTCCCTTTTATTCAAAAATAACAACAACGGCCACAGCTCGACAAACGCAGTGCCGATCAATGTTGTTCGTCCACTGTGATGTAACTCCGGTGATCAGATTGTGTTTGGAAATTGATTGACATAAATTGTTGCTGACTTAAGGTGTTCAATTTCTTGCAACTCCGATCCGGCTGGTTTATCGGAACTCGAACCTCGTTAATTAAAAATAAATTGATGTTGACTTTTTTAGAGTTTGACGGCCATAGGCCCAGTGTGGATCACTACTTGCACAAATTTATCATAATCTTTGAAAAAATAATTGTGAAAAGATCAAGGGTTTGGATCTGCTCGCTCTCCTCAAAAATCACTGGGATGGTGTTCAACTTCCGGCTGTTTTTTCATCAGCCAATCCTGGCTCTGAACCCAATTGAACGTTTTCCAATGCGGGCTACGAACAGTCGTTTGGCCATTTCGGTGTCTTCTTCGCTGCTTCTTTCCGACCGTTTGCGCATTTCGGAACTGAAACCGACAAAAAAGAGTCACTTGACAACCACATTCGGTTCATACGTACCCCAACGGGTCGTCGTAGTCCAACGCCACATTGGTCAGACTTCTGTAAGCTTCAGGCAAGCCAAAGCTGCGGTTCGGCCGTTCATCGCTGGGAACAATCAGAAGCAGAGCTGAAAAAGGTCGAAAAGTTTCGATGAAGTCCAACAATGTGAAGACAGACCTCTTCTTCCTGGCGTCCTCATTCCATGCGTCGGCAGCGTTATGGTTCCAACCAAAAGCAAAATGAGCGGTGTAAGAACCGTCTTTCCAGCAGAACATAAGAATTGCATTTTCCCAATATGGCCAAAAGAGGAAAGGAAGGTCAATTCAGAGAATGGTCTGTGGTGAAGCGAATGACTGTAATAACAGTGAAAGGAAGTGTGTTTGTGGTGAATGAATGCACTCTGTCAACCAACCCGAGCCAATAAATAGCTTCGGTTTGTTCACATTGGTGCAAAAATGTGTACATTAACAAGTGTCATGTTGGGCAGCAAAATTGAATTTGCGCGCGCGCGCAAGAGATAGATCGTATGTGTTGATTGAGCCATAACGGAAATCCCGCGAGTTGCCCAATTCAATTTTGAAGGCACACACACACCTGTGGGAATCACATAATACGTAATTGGTTCCTCAAAGATCATCGCATAAACTACAAAAAAAGAATCACAAAATTTGTTGTTCAAATGTTATTCGAAAAAGAGAAAGGTTGTGAGTGTGAGAAAAAAGCCGAAACTCCAAAGTGATTTTTAACTGCATTTAATGCCATGTGTTCGCAAAAAATAGGTACTGACGTGCCAGATTCCCAGATTGTCGAGCGTAGACAACAAAATGCCAAAAGCTTGCAGTGCATTTCGAAGCGAAAGTTCCACTATTGTTCCACAATAGAATTTCTTTCGCTTCGAAGTGCATTGAAAGCGTTTGGCATTTTGTTGTCTACGCTCGACAATCTGGCACATCAGTATATGCTCGTATTTGTAATGAGCAGCAGTGCTTCTTGGAATGTTAAGAGCGCAGTGGAATAAGCATTGCCGAGAAATGCGACGACATTGCACAACAAATTTAATCAGACGGCTAGACACACACCAACCAAACCAATGTCACCAACAAGCAGTAGTCAGTCAGTTGCCTTTCCTAAGACATGTTATGTAACGGTCTATCAATAGGAAATTTGTTCGGCTAATAATGACACTTGGTATGACATTATATCAACAAGCACTTGGCCTCAAAATCCATGGTAACGCTTTGCCACATTAATATCTTACCTCCCTGGGCATATTTTGGTTTCATTTGCTAATTCAACACCGATTGATGCGTCATAGTCATAGTGTGTTGATGACAACAAGATAATAGTTGGGCGAGGAGCTGCTCTTATTCGCGTCACTTGCATTACCACCGATTCACATCACATTCTATCTAATTTGAGCCAGTAATTTGCATGAATGCAATTGCCATTGACGATTCTGTTTGAGTCAAAAAAAAACCCACCGGATCCTATCCAACTAATTTTTCCTTTTTAGGAAACCAATTTTGCAGTTTATTAAGTTTATTTTCCGCAATAGTGGACCAAAATCATCGAGTTTTTATTGAGATCGGATGAATACACAATTTTTCAATAAGCGATTGTTCCATGTCATCAACATTTGTTGTTCCTTGAACCTCATAAATTGGCCTTCACTGCCACTCACGCCATCCCAGGGGATTGGGACCTTCAAGCAGGTCCTGCTGTTGAGTACGCTTTCCAAAGCCCTTAATTAAGGAAATTGGTTGGGTTTTCAACTTTGCTATAGAACTGACTGACCATCATGGGCACTCTGGAAGGGTCGAACTCCACGCTTGCGCGCTTCAAAAAGCGTCGTCCTGAAACTTCCAGCACCCGCGAGCCATGATCACTTTTGCCGAAGCTCATCATCGGGATACCGTACCATTTGAAAAACTTTTCTGAAGCGATCATGCATTGGCCATTTTTGGCAATTTTATCTCTTACCATATCTGCCATCTGCAGCCCCACCAGCAGCAGACGAATCATCCTTAGTCAAAGAAAGGTTGGTCCAGCGATTCAAGTACAGTACTCACAATGAAATTCGCACGTGCCATTACTGTAAGCAGCAGCGGCGTTAGGACATTGATGGCGACGAACAGGGTGGCCAAGTTCATAGTAAATTTATGGAACAAGCACCTCATCTCGTTGGTGATTTTCCGGCAATAGAGCAGACAAAATGGTTGAATGAATGAATGGGTTTGTGAGGGGTAGACCACTTTCTATTTACCACATAGCGAGGAATTTCATCCGAATTAAAAAAAAGGCTTGGCCATGCCATCAATTTGAATTGGTGACAGATGAATGGACAGTGGGCATGCGCATCAAAAAACGCTGTTTTTTTTAATTTGAATGATGTGCTCCTGCTGGAGACAGCAGACATGAAAATGCCGCCACAAACCACAATTTGTCATTCAATGGCCATAACAGCTTGATTGGAAGAACATATTGGTTAAAGCTTAACTAAAAAGTCAGTGCCATTTTCTTTGCAAATACAATTTTCGCTTATTTTTAAATGGAATAGAATTACTTTTGATTTGCTCATTATCTAGCTGGATCTGGATGATTTACTACTACAGGGAGTTGTCATAGGAGTTCGAATGGTTTAGAAGGTGATGCTGACAGATTTGTTATTTCCATTTTTCTGCTTCGAAAAAAATAAGAATATTTTGAATAAATTATTATTAATTCGAGTATTTTCTTTTATTTGACAACCTTTACGCAAACAGAGGGGTGGTGAAAATAAATAAATAAATAAATAAATAGGTAAATAAATAACTCAAATGAGTGTCAATAAAGACGTGTTGGACATTGCGAATCGCCCTCATCACATTCACCATCGCTGTGTTAAAGCTTTCCCTGTAAGTTCAGGCCCTTGGTGGTGTGCAGCTTCTCGATGTCCACCCATTTTATGTCGGATTCCTGTTCCCCCACACCAATCAGTTCGGAGGATTGGCTTCGCAAATGGTGTCCGAGGATCTTAGAAAAAACCCAAAGTTTGAACCCATTGACAAATGCTGTCTTTACCATCGCTGCTGGACTTGGCGGTTGCGGGGAATTCGGGGTGCTGCTGTCGCTGCTGCTGTTGTACGTCTGTAAAGGATAATTTCAATACAAATTTGTGTTCAGTAAATGCAAAAAATTGTGACCTTGCCCAGTCTTATCGGTTTGAGCTTCTTTTTCGGTGTCAGCGGGACTATGTGTTTTTCCTCATGAATCAGCTAAAACAAACATTTATTTTTATACTTTTTTTGAGCAAATGTTTATAAAAAAAAATGGGAGTAATTAAGGACAAAATACCAATCAGTGCTAAAAAATACCTTTTCGCGCAACTTGTTCAGATCAATCCATTTGTCGTCCGCATCCTTTTCTCCAACGCCACCCAACATATCAGTGATCACTGGTGATGCTTGTTGATTATGGTTAAAAATCTGGACAAGAATTGAAAAAAAATGGATGTATAAATTATATTCAATAAGTGTTTTAAAATTGTATTACAATTGAAGCTGCCGCATTTGTGGGAGATTGCGGTTGCGGTTGTGGTCCACACTCAGCTACTGGATGAGGAGTGTCACTTTTTTTCGCCTTATAAAAAGGAAACTTTTGGCAAATTAGACACTGAAAATCGCTGTTGATTACATTTGCATCTGAAGATGATGACGCTGATGCAGTTTGTTGTGGATCTTGTGCAACATCCTTCATTTATAAATTTTTTATCCAATTAATCCGGAAAATAAGAGAAAATAAGAGTACAAAAGTTTACATAATTCTGCATTTATGAATACAAATATTGCTAATTAAATTTTTAAATAACTTCTTACTTTGCCTTTTGCAGCGGAATTGTGTTGATGCTGCACACTACCATTCCCATTCTTCGGCTCTATTTTTTGCTGATCTATCGGAACAAAAAATAATTTTCTCGTTATGAAGTTAATCATTCTCAATTTTGCATGGATTATTATTGCTTTTTATTATTTTTTTACCTTTTTTGTTTGAAGCTGCATTAATGCTGCTGATAATACAGCAGATAACAAAACCAACAATAAATATGTTGGACATAACGAGAATTTTGGTGAAATAAAAATTTATTTATGAAAAGTTAAATAAAAATGTTTAGAAAGAGCGTTTTTTATTCTTTGTCTCTAATGGTCTTTGCTTTTATATTAGCCTTTTTTATAGACAGCACAAAAACAGAAAACCGAAAAAAAATTGCAGTTGTCTAGTCACAATATAACAATCGTAAAAGAAGGGAATTCACATGAAAATTGACACTCAATGCAATGAATGCTATGGCCAAGGCATTTGCATACGCAAAGTATTGCATTTGCATTAGGTAAGAAGCTAAGAAGGTAAGTATTATTCGATATTGATTATTGATTGAATATTGGCTACTAAATATTCTCCATACATACATAACAAGCTTATTGAATGACTGAATGATTTTGGCCATATACTAATAATCTGCATATAAATTATTGATTGTAACTTATTTTATAATACGATAATGAAGACTGAATGTAAGATGAAAGGAATGAAAGGAACATAATGTGTACGAAGCTTAGAAAGTTTAGTTGCTTAAAATTTGATATTAACGATTTTTTAAATAAAATTTCATCGTCTCTTGGGAACAAGACGTAAAAAAAAAGGTAAATATTATTTACAATAAAATGATAAAAGAATTGTAAAAATGCATATATTTAAGATATTTTGTCAGAATCATTCGTCGCGGAAAAGTTGCGAAGAGCAATGTTTTAATGAATATATTATCAAAATATTTAAACGAACATTTATAAGCAGAAATTGATCAGTTTACGGAATGAGTTAAAAATACAGTTTTTTTATTAACACTGTTAAGACATCAAGACGAGATGGTTCATCTGCGGAGAATCTTCCTTTTTCAGTCAATTAATGTTGCCAACGGCATCCCTTTTTGGTCGGCCCACCTCACACGTTTTTTCGGCTGATGTTTGCTAGAAGAGTTTGCTTTTTTCATCGCACTTTTTATCGGTCTATGGTCCCAACCACTGCTGAACTCTGAAATATTAATTGATCGTAAATTGATTAATTGATCGCTAATTGATTTTTATGTAAATGTCTCACTCGTCCGACTTTGTCTTCGGCTCTCTGCTGCTGGCTTCCATGTCCCACTAATATCTTCATCGTCATACTGATTTCGTTCCCATGCTTGTTGACTCTGATCATGATCAGTTTGGCTTCTGTGCCGACCTCTGCTTCTCCTCTTCTTCTCTGCCTTCCGCCTTTTCTTTCTCTGTTTTTCTCTCCACTTCTCCAACTTCCTCCACTCTCTCCTTTCTTTTTTTCTTCTCTCGCGCTTCCTTCTCCTGTATTCATTCAATATCCTTGCTTCTCGGGCACTTATTGGGATGCCCCAGTGCTGCTTCTTCCTGACTCTTCTGGCTTTTCTCTTCAATTCTGCATATTGTTCAAGGTCTTCTTTTCTCTCTCTTTGATAATAATGGTCTGAAAATAGTATTAAAAATAGCTGTATTTATTTTTTTTATTTCTTTTTTTTAATAAATTAAAAATAATAAAGTGAAAATGATAGCTTTTACCTGGACTTCTTTCTAATGCTTGATAGAGAGGACGAAGTAATGGGTTTCTGTCTTCAGCATACTCAACCATTGCATTTTGTATAAAAATAACGAATATAATGGTCGAATATAACGCATATGGCCAACTCATAGTCATTAACGGTGATCGGATGCAGGAAATTGAAGAAACATGGAGTCATAAAATTATATTCTCTAAATAATTGCTATTTTATCTGCAATTTCATTCAGAGGGTTTAGAAGTTATTTTAGCCCGAGGCTTCTTTTCCATTTATGGCATGACTTGTTCAGATTTCTTATAGTCGGTCATTTTCACATTTTAACATCTTTACAGAATGAGAAAGTGGTTTGTTGCCCATTGGAGATGAAACACACTTGGGCAACCCCCGCCCAAAATTCGGAAAATTTTGCGCGACCCCTACCCCCTCGACGTTTTCACCCCCATGCGCGACTCAGGCCCTACGTGCTGGGACGAAAATTTCGGTTTTTATTGCATTTTTACTGCAAAATTTTCCCCTCGTTTGCCATTAGTTATAATTTATAATCATTAGTTTCTGAAACATGTTTAAGATCGGTATATTCTAGGTAGGGACTGTGGAAATATACATATTAAACAATAATAAGACGCTTTTTCTCTTATGAATATCGATCTACTCACGCACAGACACGCGTGCCATACCCAATATATTTTATATTCTATTCAATGATTTTTTTTATTCTCTATTCGAAAGTCTAGCCATTCATTGAAAACAGGAAGCGAAAATATAGTGAGGGGCTGGGAAAGATGTCTGATTTTTGATGCTTTTGAATCCTATTAAAATAAGAAGTAATGGAAAGTGATCAACATTCTTATTATTAACTTTTAATTTAAAATTGATATTTTAATAAAATCATTATATGTTTATTACACAACCATGCTTCATTGAATTCATTGATTCCCTGTCACACAATTGCACCCATTCACATGGCATGGGCCATGGGCTTCAGCCACGACAATTCAATATGACTTAGCATCACATTCCCGCGCATGTTCTGTGTGCATGATATGTTCAATAAAACTCTTCTCATCAGATTCATATGCATGCACCAAATCTGATTTGAGTTCATTTTCGCTAAATTTTTTCTATTTTTATTCCTTCAAATGGTCATTTCCCTTCTTTATTCCCGACTGTTTTGCATATTCGTGCTGATTTTTCGACGCACAAATGCCGAGTCCGGAAGTCTGGCTGAGTTTGCTGACATTTTGAACAAGGCTTTGGAGCATGTACAGGTGGCATGTACAGTCTGTCTTCGAATGATTTTCTTTTTGAACTTTAGTTTTAGTATTCAGTGAAAAATTGTCTAGATCGAGATTTCCTGCATTTTAGTATAATTGTCGCACCAAAGCTAGCTTATTATACGAGATGCAAATGTTTTTGGTTCTTACTCTAAATCAGGCTTGACATGCTTGCTCAACTTTTGACAATGTCCTTATACTTCAAATTTTTCACATACTTTTCTTTTTTTGTTGAATCAAATGTGGTTAAGTCTTAATGATCAAAGTGTTTTACAGAAGCTGCCGATCAATGCTTCGCGTGAGGAGGAGAATGGCCTGACTTACTGGTTTGCGGAATGGGAATGTAAACAATTTGATTCGTCATTGAAGACGCAATGTGCAGAATGGCACGAGCTAGCCCAGCAAGTGTTCGCCCTGATCCAGGAGTGGGAGGAAGTGCAGAAGCGCGCAAAGGCAGAAGCGGAAGCTTCGGCTGACAAAAGTATGTTCATTGAAGATACTGTAAGCAGAAACAATTTGATACGGTATTCTCTACTCAGTCAGCGTACATTCACGTACTAAAATGACTCACTTTTGCAACATCATCCGAACTTTCACAAAATACAAAATGACTTATTTTCACTAATCTTCAATATAAGTTATTAGGAATATTGTTTGAAAATGCTAAATGAACTCAGATCAGTTGAACAATAACCCACTTTGTACATTCAAGGCAATCGAGCGGATCAAATTGCACAGTCGACGTTGATACATTACATTGAATTTGAAGAGGTTGTTGAAAGACATGCTGGAGGAGGAACAGGGAAACGCACCTTTGACTTGCTGACGGCAATGGACATTGTCGAACAAGCACACCAAAAACTGTTCGAAAATGGCCAAAAATCAGAAAGAGCAAACGGGAAAGAATTGCCAATTTTGTTCAAAGTTGCAAATGAAAAGAGTTACTTAGAGCAGTGGAAGCACTGGAAAACATGGCTTCAAAGAGGTAAAATAAATATTTATTAATTTTATTATTATTGCTGAAAATGTTTTCGCCTATTTTAGATGGTATTCAAATAATCATTTAAATCATTCGGGATAACTGACAGCAATTTTCATTCAATTATATTTTATTAGAGACTTGTTTTCTATATTAAAATTTAGGTAAATCACGTTAAGAACAACTCGTTGAACAAAAGTAAGCGATGAGAAAAGAAGATACCTTGCTTGGTTTGAGCCGCACACTTTTCTTTTTTTCGGTTTTTTTTAAATGAGCTGTCTTTTTCTGTGTGTTATATATTGGAAACATTGTTTTTTTGGAACTAAAGAGCTGGTCGCTCCTCTAAATTGTAAGTTTGCCTTCGCATTATTATCTTATATATTTAAATTAAACACAAGCCACAAGTA
>JAEHOM010000458.1:0-11824 GCA_016433075.1 Hoplolaimus columbus | reverse complement strand
ATTTAAGAAAGTGATAAAAATATTATAAAAATTGAATTTTAAACTATATAAAAAGCAAATACTTTAATTCACATTCGTTTTTATAGTGCATTTTAGTCTTTCAAATTTGCGTAGAACGTAGAATCACCTTAAGCAATTTTTATAAATTTAATAGTCAGGTTGAGGTTAAATACAGTCGCCAAGCTTCACTTTACCAAATAAACTCGAATAGTGCATACAAAAAATAGTAACTATAACCATCGCCACAAAATTAACACAATCATCGTATGGTTCGGACATTCTGCGAAAACTGTTCCATCAGCATTCTAACAGGTAAAATATTTTGAATTGGCATAGTGCACAATGCCAAACTTTAATTTTGATGATAATTAAATTAGTTATGATGGCATGCTGGCACATTTTATCCCACGCCAATTGAAGTGTCTGCCTGACGACTCATTCAGCTTAAAAAATCGATAATGTATAGACTCAATATTTTTATTTAAATAGTTAAACTTTAATTTAATTTTAATATTTAAATATTAATATTTAAAATACAGATTTTTAGATAAAATAAAAAAAGAATATGTGACCAAAATGAGACGTAATTGTGCTCGGAGGAAGCTTCCAGCCGAAGTGAATTTTGAGATCATTGCTTGCTTGGACATTGCACACACGCGCGCAATGCTCATAATCAGTCGCCAATGGTATGCAAATTTTGGCAAAAGTGTCAAGAAGAAGCAACAGCTCTCGGTATACTTATGATCAGAACATTCTATTTGTAATAAATATAAGAAAAATATCCTATTATATTTATTATATGATAAGCAATATTCCGATACTAAATAAATATATGCATATTTATCGATATGCTAGAATTTGTCGGTAAAATCGACATTCAACTAGTGTTTGTGTTGGAATATTCTAAATCTGATCCTGATCTCTGTAATTCTGTATTATACAGAATGATCAATCGGGATCATTATGATCAGATTAATGTCATTTTGATATGGATCACGCATAAACACTACTTCCAACGAGCAAAAATCATATTAATTAAAAAGCTGAATGATCAAAAAGCATCAAGCAATTTGTTTGGTATAAGAAATTTTGTAAAAATAAATCGATCAATGTTAGATCAAGAAGCTGGTTTAAAAATTCTACCAATATGTGCGCAATTTAGGACACATTTTACGCAGAACTGTGTCGAAGGCATAAGACGCTCAGCGATAACTATCATAGCTTCAAAAAAACTCTGGCAACAGTGGCGGGATGCTGCAAGCTCCTCGACTGGGACATACGTCTGATGGAGTCAAATTGCGATTGCTTGAATTTGCTTGACATCAGCGCGCACGACGAAGTTTGGCTTTTCAGAATAAGGTTTAGGCATAAAGTATGTAAAAATGGAAAAAAGACCTAAAATTTCTTGTTACCTAAAGCACGTGGAATTTGAACAAAGCCCTAAAATTTCTTATGACCTAAAGTCGTGGAAAAGGAATAAAGACCTGAACTTTCTTATGATCTAAAGTACATGGAATTGGAACAAGGATCTGAACTTCCTTGTGACCCATAAAGTACATGGAATTGGAAAAAAGACCTGAAATTTCTTGTGACCTAAAGTGCGTATAACTGGAAAAAAGGCTGGAAATTTCTGTGACCTAAGGTGCGTAAAACTGAAAAAAGACTTGATACGTAAAACTGGAAAAAAGACCTAAAATTTCTTATGTCCTCGAAAATCGAGGTTTTTTGAATTTTTTCCGAAAATGACAGGGTGAGTATTTTTGAGGAGCAACATGACCTCAAAAATTTCATGAGGCATAATTTCATAATAATTTCATGAATTTCATGAGGATAGACTTGAGGCCAAGATATAAAGGAAATAGATTGAAAAGACTTGGATAATCCTATCTATAAAATAGCAACTGCAACTTAGACAATTTCGTTTCTTTTTTAAGAAATTCAAAAAATTCATTTTAAGGCTAGTAATTGTCATTCTCAAAAATATTAAATCAAATAAATGTGTAAAGTTGAAAACAGTATTTTGTGAGCAAATTATCTTTTTTTCAGAACCCAGAGCCAACTCCGGCCTCTATAATGTCGGTTACAGCTGGAGCCGGCAAAATACTGATAACTAGTGGGATTTTTCTTCATCCAACCCAAAATGCCATAAAAAAATCCCATAAAAAATTGTTTACCTTCAGCAGGAAGGTTCCAACAAACATAAAACAAAAAGCATGTCCCTTTTTGTCAGGAATATTATGCAAGATCGCGGCGTTGCAATGCATGGATCCTCAGACCAGTACCAAAGGCCATTGAACGAGCCGGTTTTTATTTTTAGTCAATGTTATGCCTAAAAGCACAATTTTAGAACGTGACATTTACGTTTACACAGCGGTGTATTCTGGAAGAACAACAAACCGCGGAACGGTTGGAAATTATAAAATTATTTAGCTTACGCCTTCGACCATATTGGAATTAGAGGCCGGC
Organism: Hoplolaimus columbus; assembly: GCA_016433075.1. Taxonomy (NCBI): domain Eukaryota; kingdom Metazoa; phylum Nematoda; class Chromadorea; order Rhabditida; family Hoplolaimidae; genus Hoplolaimus; species Hoplolaimus columbus. The sequence goes on along the minus strand of JAEHOM010000458.1, from coordinate 9,358 downwards.
AAAATAAAAAATAAAATTTCGGTATTTCTTAGGGTCTGAATCGGAAAAAATGGAAAAAATTGGAAAACGAGATAATCCCGAAATCTCATAATCCCGTTTTGTCACAAAAAATGGGATTTGATTTCGGCAACCAGAAAAATCCTTGCGGGATCCTATCCTATGCCGAGCTCTTCGTGAAATGTCCTTACATGTTAGAGTTCTTAATTTTGCCGACCAAATTTGGTTCGAAATTTAAAATGGCCAATGCGTAGGAACTATTTCTGATAAGCTTACTTTGAATTCGATAAATACGCAATTAGCATTCTGCATTTTCAATGTCTTGTGTCCTATTTTTCAGAACTATCCCTTCAATTGGTCAAAAATCGGAAACATTAAGCACCTGAAAAAAAAGAAAAAAAACTGAAAAATTTCTTCTAATACCCTCTGCTTTTTGAGCCCGCACATTGGGCTTATTTTACTAGCGCCCATACAAATGTTTTTAATCAAATTTGATAATCGTGGTGATTACAATTACAGACTTTAATTTTGTAAAATCATCAAAAAAGTGCTGTAATTCTGGATTTTTTTTTAAAGATTTCCTGTATATGTTTTTATTAAGGTATGTCAATAATGTGGGAGGAGAGCCTAATGTTTTTTTTGGGAGGGCCTAATGTTTTTTTTGGCCGAACTTCGGCAACCTTTTTTTTTTTTTTGCTCGCCGGCTACCCTTTTGGCTAAAAAAAAACTATTATATTTTGCTCATAAATGCGTCTTTTGTGCGCGCTTTTGGAGAAAATCAAACAAAAATCGTGTTGTTTTATTAATAAATTTAGCTTTTAAACCGTTTTGTGGCTCGGTGAGGCACAGATAGGCACTGCCGGGAAAATTTTGGACTTTTAGACCATTTCCGCATGAGACATTGCCCAATTACATATCAATTTAATAAAGTCATTTCGAACACTTTTGAAAAAAACTTGTTAGCCGAGTAATGTGTTTTTTATTTTAACAAAATTTCTAGGATCTGTCCGACGATGTTGGCCTCAACTTTGAAGCAGTTTTCGTGCCATGGCTGAAGTATTACGCAGAACAAGTGAAGGAGCTGATTGAGCTCAAAGATCATGCTGACCAACAAATGGCCAAATGGGACAGGACAATGGCACATTTGGCCAAATGGATGGACAAAACAGACTTCAAAGCTAAGGCACAACAATGCCAAGATTGGTATGACACCATTAATGCGATGCGTCATGGTGCAAATGAGGTCATTTTTTTATCACATTTAAGCACATTATACTGTTAAAAGAGTTTTATGCACTTTATGCCAATGTTAGGATACGGACCGGGGACCTGTATATGGCTTTTTACGGGCCCGTATTTGATACGGACTATTAGGTCGTTCCATAATTAATCGACGTCTTGTATTTGACAAACTATTTCTAACTTTTTTGAAGAAACCCTAACGTCTTGTATTTGACAAACTATTTCGAACTTTTTTTGAAGAAACCATATATTTGGTTTATGGTACCATTGTGTAGACCGTGGAGTCCTCTTTTAATTATTGCCTTCCTTTTTGCTACTACATACGGCCAGCCATTTTTAAAAAGTTACAGGCGATTTTGTCAGCACGAGTCGGTTTTCATATTTACACAGGCATGGCTGAAAAACCATTTTGGATCAATAAAACACCTCGGTTGATTTGAAACACAAGCACTACGCCTCGAGCTTACCACGAATATGCAATTATTTAGATCCAACTTGATTTTAAATGAGTTTTAAAACGAGTCGGTACTTGATGGGCCAGTGGCCGGGAGGGGATTTTTCGGGGCAAGTCCGGGACCGGGAATAATCCCGGCAGGAATTTATCACGAAAAATCCTGTGACGTATCCGTTGGCAAAAGCCGGGATTCGGTTCGGGATTTCAATAGAGATTTCTGTGGTGTGAAATCCGAATTGGATGTCAAAATTGACGTAATTAAAAAAAGTAAAATGTGTATATTGAGTTAAGTCAGGACACGTCAAAAAATTCAATTTTTTCTTGGAAAATGCTAATTTTGCGTAAAAAATTTATTAAGGGGCTTTTGATTGGAATATTTTGCATTAAATCTTAATTTAGGAATTGGATGCCGAAAAAGCGCTTTTGAAGCTTGATGGAGCTCAGCAGTGTAAGGCACATGCAAACTATCCCGTCCAATATGTCCAAAAATGCCTATCAAATGCGGACCGCTTCCATGACATCTGTCAGGAATGCCATAATGCACTGAAGTCCAAAAGACAACAGAACATCGATACTTGCTTATTTTGCGATTGATCATGATCGAATAATGTATATCCAAATATATCGCCATGCAATATATGCAATATATCACCATGCAATAAATCCTTGTAGTCTTTATCCACAATTTAGGGAACTTACTGTATTCATTGAGAATTGTGATGGTATCACATTCCCTCTGATATGTAAAAGAATTTTTTGGGCACAAATGAGGGCACAAATGGGAAGAATTAGAAATTCGGAATTTTTTTTCTTTTTTTGGCTATGGGATGCTGGACATCCCTCAATTCAAAGAACGGGTGTGGTTTAGAGTTTGGGTGAGATGCTGGAAGTGCCACGTGCCATTTAAGCTAGAAAAAGCCTATATCGATTTTTTTTTCTCTATGTGACTGCGGCGCACGCGTTCTCTGGCCAAGAAATTGCTCGTACGCGCGCACTCTCTATGTGCTGTGCTAACCGCTGTTGGACATGGGACCAAACGTCGGTTTGGCCATATGAGGACAGACACATGAGAGCGGCTGGCTCGTTTTTTCCCTCATCACGTGGTACTATTATGCTTATGTCCTTCCAAATTGTTGCCAACCGCTATTTGCTTACCGCCTACTGGCTGACGCCCCCTCTAAATAATATTGATTGTAGCACGTCTGGCGAAATGCAAAAGCACTGGCATTTTTGTGGAAAAACTTTTCTCGGATACCCTTATTCGGTTTACCCCTAAAAATCATATAAACACTTGGAATTTAAATTTAAACTTTTTTGATATTTTGCTATTGAATATCATTTGTATGGGCCTCAGGGGTGAGATCGGGCCGGCCCGACCCTGGCTGAAATTTTCCGGCCCGCCGGAGGCGCCCGGGTCGGGCTGGCTTGAAGTCGGCCCGATCTCACCCCTGTGGGCCTATAAATTTATAAAAGATAGTATGACAAGTCCTCCATGTTTTCCTTTTTTCTTTCACTTGTCCCGCGTATACATAAAACCAGTCCAAAATAAAGTATCTTATAAGCAGTAGGCAGGGGGCATTCTTTTCAACATTGCTTTCTTACTTTTTCACCCAATTTGGGGATTTGGTAGATTGTGGAGGTTAGTATAAATCTGTGTACATATATAATTTATTGTATAATTCATATATCCTTATATCAATATATCAGAAATATATTCATTATGGACATTTGTATCATTGTGGAAGATTCGTTTGTTCGCCGAGTGCTGTTATGGCAGTTATTCGTGGTAAGAAAATACAAATAGGTATGTGCACACGTGGGCAGCCTCGCCATCAAAAATTTCAAAAATTTTGTGGAACACCTGCTGAACAGGAATCTGCCTCCTTGCGGAATTAACCCCTATGTCGGACCAAAAATTTTAGTCTTTATTACATTTTTTACCGATTAATTTACAAAATTTTTGCTGGAGCCTGCCAATTTAAATATTGTGAGCCCCCCCCCCTCCGAAATCTGGCAGTCTAGGGAGGGGTGCCCATGCCCACCTGTGTGTATGTGTAAATCATAAATAAAACCAAATGTTTATAGAACATCATAATACTTCTTCCTGTGCTACTTTCATATGCATTGTAAATTTAAAAAAAACATATATACAAATATTAATTTTTTGAAATTAAGGGTAGATCGGATGGCAGATTTAATGCCCTCAATAAATGAAATTAATTGGCTGCTAAATGGACTAATGTGAGTAAATCAACAATGCATTAGATCAACAATGCATTTATATCATCTAATAGGTATAATGAATATCACTTAATTGTATATGTGTTACGGGCAAATGCCAAAATTGGGCAATTGAACAAGTGGTTAGGGTCAGTTTGGGAAATCAGTATATAGAAAAAGGTGAAATTTTAAGGCTTATTTGAGAATATATTGAAAATTAAAAAATAAACAAAAATTTAAATCATTTTAGCCTGAAAATAACAAATAAATAACACTTGCAGTTAAAAAAATAAATTTAATAAAAATATACTTTTATTAATACTATTAATTTAAAAGTTATAAAATTAATAAAAAAAAAACAAAACATCATCTGGGCATTCCCAAGATTGCACAAATTTACCGCGGTCATTTTCTTCAAATGCCCAATTTCGGCATTTGCATATTTATTTATTTAGTTTTATTTTTCTCGTATGGTGTCGTGTTATGGTGGGATCGTGTTCTTCCAAGATCCGCAATTTATATCCGGTTAAAGCGTTGATGTTGGCCATTTACGTATGGATATTTCTATTATCATTTATTTCTTTTTGATATTTTAAGACTGTCGCACTTAATGCAGTTGTCTTTACCAGTATTGTGCAATGGCATCTAAATTATTCCAGAAATGGGGATGCGCTTAGTCAAATTATGCAACTTATGTTTATTGCCTTAATATGCATGTTTGTGACGCATGCGGCACTGATTTTATTGGTCCTGATATTTGGGCCAAACTTCGTCAGGTATCGCATTTTTATTTAAAAAAAATTAAAATTTTTATTCAGAAATTATTTGCACTTTTTTGGTGTTTAAAATAAAATTTATAATTCTTAAAAGTGAACTTCCCTAGGTGTTCACCTCTTGGCTTCTAAAATTTTTTACATAATGCAAATCAACATACTGTTTGCTATTTGGGCCCTGGAATATGGTCAGCAGACCAAACGATTTTTTTTAATTTTAAACGTGCGCATTACCCGCACCTGAACCATACACATTGACACGGCGTTATTGAAGGCTTCAACAATCAGTTTTATGGATTTTATGTAAAAACAATCGCAAAAAATTCCCGATTTATTTTCAGGTTATTTCCGTGTTTAGGTTTGTTGGACGTTACTTTTAATCAATTATCAATACAAATTAATGATTATTATTAGTTTTAACTTTTAATGCCGTTCCATTGGTCAAAGTACGGAGGGTGCAGGTGAACACTCGGGATGTTTTCTCTTCATAGTAAATAGTTTCAAAAAAATTTCACAATTATATGCGCATTGCGCATAATATTTACGCATCTTAAACAGCAAGGCTGCCCGGGACTGAAATTATACCGGGAACCGGGATCGGGAGCGAAAAAACCCGGGATTTTTCCCGGTTCCGGGTTCGGGACTCCCGGGCAGCCCTGTTAAACAGGAACAAAAGTTATTTGTTGCGTTCGTTTCACAATTACGGCATTCTGTATATAAAAAATGGCGAAATGAGCAATCGCAAAAATTCATAAACAGTTTAGCAGCAAAATCAGTCGAATTGTTGTTGCATGCGTGGTTACCGTTCTGCTGTGCCCGCTGACCATGGTTCTCATACCAATGGCACTCACAAACGTGGCCAAAGGTGTTTGGGACACAATGCGTTCGACCTTTGCCCTGGCGTCCTTCTTGGCCAGTTTGGCTGGCGCAGCCATTTGCTTGCTTCTCTGGGACTTCACAATGCGTCGCATCGACCGCTATGTGAAGTCAAAAGTTGATGAAGGCACTGAACCGAACGTTTACGATTTCTTTGTCCCAAAATTTTGCAACCCGTGATTTATTCTATTTCATGTTATTGAGAGTACACTTATTATAATTGACTTTTTTATAAGACCTCATTAAATGATCTCATAAAACCTCATTAAAAAACATACTATTGTGAATTACTTTAAAGCTAAATTAATTTTACAAGGCATTTTATAAATGCCCTTTTTTTATTTTGCAAAATGCATTATTTAGGAAAAGAGGGTTTTTTTTTTACAAAATGCCCTCTTTCGCCCTCTTTGGTTTTTGCGCCCTCCTATTGCCCTCTTTTTGGAAAATTTTAAAATGCCCCCATTTTGCCCCTTTTTGGAGCTCAGCGTCCCCAATTGAAGTTTTCCATACCTTTTTTTTTTGCTTATCTAGTGACTATTTATTTTGAAATTAAACTGACATGGTGAAAAAATTGGTTGCTTGATGATGGGTAGATTTTTTCTCAATTTTTCTCGAGAAAGGATTTTTTGCGCACAATGTCTGAGGATGAGGAGAAAGCAGAATGGGTTTTTGGGGGATGGGGAAAATGGATAGCGTAAAATTTCTAATTGCAATCGCAAACCCCCCTCTAATACACCCCATGACTTAGGTGAGATCATAACTTTCCAGTGAGTTGAAAAATTTATATTTTTATTGCATATTCTTTCTTATCACCTCAAGACGTGTCGAATGGTGTATTTAAAGTTGTATAAAAACCACGGGAAGACGTATTTTTGTGTTAAAAATGCCCAATTTTTAAGGTATAAAATATAAATCATTCGGATAAGCTATTAACGGTATTTGCCGCGCAATGATTGGAGGGTATGGGAAGAATGGATTTTGACACACAATGTGGCTGGAGATGGGCATCATAGAACATAATTAGCGAATGTAAATAATCTGTTATTCTGGTCTAAAGATAAAAAAATAAGAAAATATTTGCATTTCATGTAAATTGTAAACCTATGTTTTGTCCAAATTTGTTCTGTCTATGTTTTGTCCGTTGAGGTTATGTCAGTTTTTATTTTAATCTATCTTTTGTTATCATTGCTAAATATTGTTTGGCAAAAGCCATTCTCGTTCATTTCTTGTGATTTGCTTCAAAGCTTCTTCGCTTTTACCTATGCAAGCATTTATGGATTTTTTCTCCATTTTTCATTTTCATTCTATTTTTCCCAAATTTCTCTTTCTTTTTCTTCCTTTTCCAATTTTTTGATTGTACATATATTACGTTTCTACCGTAAATTACTAGTAAAAACCTTTATTCCTAAAATATTTGTGATAAATAATTGCGAATGTGGATGGTGTGTACTAGCTTAACACTTCGCTGACCGCAAGACAAAATCAGGTACAGTCATTTTTTTAAGATGAACTGAAAAATTTGAAAATAAGTGGCTTGGCGCAAAACACAACGCCAAATGCTTTCAAATTGAATGAATGATGAACACCACTTACGTTAAAATTGTGTTTGCATATGTTTGTTCACAGCAGAATTGCCACATTTAACAGCTCGTGGTTTAAAAATTCACTCCACGTGATTCTGTGCACGGGAGACTGATCAGAATGATCAGCCTCCTTCAATCTTCTAAATCTAATAACATCACACAATTTCAAGAATTCCTCAAGAGGTTTGTATTTATTAGTTTGTTTGCAACCGCAAAGTATTGTCTAAAATGTATATTGTCCAAAGAAATGTTTGAACTTTGTATAAATTGCGTTTTTAAATTTCAGAACTCAAAATTCATGCTGCTTTACATTGTTCTTCTCGGTTTGCCATGGTTGAGTGGCGTTAATGGAGCATTGGAACAAACATTGGTTGCGTATATTTTTGAAGCCCCAAGCTTCATGGAGAACTCCTTTTTTGAGGCAGTTATTTCTTCTTATTATGTCCAATTATGATTTTTAGTTTCTTGATAAAAATTAATTTGGTGCCAATATGGTTTTCGGATCTCTTATTAATAACCAAATCGGCAAGCCATTATTTCTTTTTTTTTGAAATTTTTTCGAAAACCAGGGGTATCCTTCGACTAAATTTTATATTAATCGATCCGCCTTCTTTTAAGGATCATTTTGGTGTATAAATGTTTAAAGATTGACTTTTTGAAGCTGAGTTATGGTCCGATTTTTCCATTTGACATAATTTTTGAGGGAACAGCCTAATGCCCTCTTTTTTCGGCTTTCATGGATCTATTTAACTTATCAAGAGATAATTGAAACTCAATTACCCTTGCAACAAAATTTAAATTTGCCGAGTTAGTAAGATATCAATGTGATAATTTAGGTAAAACTGTATGATAAGCGCTGGGATCAAATTGATAAGGAAACAGTGCCCTTGGCTTATGCACGCACGATGGGCGCATATGCAATTTTGAAATTTATACTTCCCGAACATGGAAACAATTATGCAATTTCAATGCAAAAAGTTAATGTCTTAAGAGTGAAGGATGAGCACCACAAAGTTGTACAATTTTCTCAGGAGGTAACATAGTCAAAATAAATCGATAAATTTAAATTATAGACTTATATGCAGATGATATATATGAATTATTAGAAAAAAAATCATATTTATATTAAGTTTCCTCTCTAATTTAGATTCCTGCAATTAAACCCATTCGAAAGCCGGCGCCTGAAAGTGTGGTAAAATTGACTTTCCATGGTTCTCATTATGCCATCCGATACTATGACTTTGACGTAAATTACCATTTGCAATACCAAAAATCTTTATATTTAAAAAAACTGCTTATTTAAATTGTATTGAAGTCTTGTGGAATATAGAGTATCCTTTAAATATTATTTTAATTTTTTTTATTTAATGTAATTTTCATTTCCAGATTCTACCACCGTTCAAATTCGTGTTCAACATCCATGTGTCCGAATTCGACTCAGGCTTCGTCCCAGTTGATAGGATTAAATTTTTATTTCGTCTGACTTGCCTGACAAGACAATTAACTTCATATTCTTCATTAACCGACTCCATTAACCACACATTCAAAAATTATTTTTTTGAAACGGTCGAAGGACGAATCGGTGCCCATATCGAACTCTTTGACGACCTTTGCGTGGGCAACAAATACCAATTGAACATTTTGATTGCACACAAATCACAGCAGGCTATATTCCAATCCGAAAACACAACAACTTACGAAATTTTGGTAGGGTTTTTAAGCAATATGATCATAATCAGGGTGGGTTTTTTGCCACATTTTTGCCTCTGTCGCCGCTTTTTTCGCAATTCTGATTGGGCACCATTTTCCGAATTTTTTCACCAAAACTTTCACCAAAAATGCTAATTTTTCTTAAGAAAATTAAACAATTTTCGTCATATTTTCTCCGGCGTTGCTAATTGATTGTAGTCATACATATAACCTTAGAACTTCGTAACAAAGTCAAATTTACAGAGAAATATAAAGAGTAAAAGCCTTTGCATTATTTTTTGTCCATAATAAACGTTTTTTTAATCGTGCAGTATTTTTTGCCGCTTTTTTTGGCATTTTTTTCGGCGTATCCGTTTTTGCATTTTCGTTGTTTGAAGAAAACCACCCTGATCATAATTAGGATTCACAATTCCGTCTTAAATACACAAACTAAAGGATCACAAATTTTGGTGCCTCTGTCAAAGGTTTTTTAAAATTAGTTATAAATAAAAATTAAATTTATG
>JAEHOM010000457.1:0-11838 GCA_016433075.1 Hoplolaimus columbus | reverse complement strand
CATATTGCACACATTAGTGTTCGATTATCATCTTTCGCTCTATTTTTCAACCCTTATTGATTTTTCAGGGTTTAAAGTATGAATTTAAATTGCTGTGTCTGCGGTAAAATTTACATCCAAGTTGATCTTTGAAATTTGACGGAAAAAAACCATCACAGCAAGAACGCCATCGGGGGGAGAGAGGGGACGGGGAGGAGCGATAGAGATACATACTCCCTCTGTACTTTGTCGGTGGTGAGCTGGTGAGGGACTGCTGATGGTATGTGCGCGAAGCGCGATTATTGTGTGTGCAATTACTGTGAGGGAATGGATGGGAGAGGGATTGAATGCTAGTGAGCATGATGAGTGATGACATGAGCAGTGATCCCCTCTCCCCATTCAAGTTTCGGACAGTAAAAGCAAAAAAAAAAAAAAAATTGAACAGTATTGGAGATGGATGAAGGCTGGGAAAATGTAATCGTGAAATCAATAAATTCCATTCCAGTCACTTTGAAAAAACGATTAAATTATTGGGAAACTTTTAGCTTAGAAAAAATATAAGCTTTAATAGAGAATCAAAAGAAAAAAAACCATTTGAATATAAGGAAGACTTTAACTTCATTCTTTTTCTTTTTTTCATACCTTTCTTACTTATTAGCTAAAAGACAACTTGCTTCAAATAATGGAATGCATTATTTGACTTTGATCTTCTCTGGTTACACTCTTATCTTGAATTAATCGGTATATAGAAAGAGGCAGAAAATGAGGAATTCTGTGTGAGATCAGGAGTCAGGAAATTGGTTTCAGGTTCGATGTGCTTGTTCTTACTACATATAAAGATGTACGGGGAGAGGGGTCAGACCCCCCCCCCCACTACGCCACAACCGAGGATCCGGCAAGGGTTGGACTAATAAGCACCTTGAGAAAAAACATTCCAGATATTTTTTTTGAGAAAAGAGCATTTTTAGGTCACAAATTTTTTGGTGCCAACCCCACTACGCAATCCGCCAGTCGACCCTCCATTACCCTATGCTCTTACAGGCTTACAGCTAGTTAATTGGCCATAAATGTCATTTTTTTGAAAAGAACCATAAGTAATGAAATTTATTAGCACTAACCAACCATCGTATCAATGGATAAGCCCTTTAGTTCATCTTCGGCCCAACAACCGCATTCATCGACAACATCCTCACATCACGGGAGTGGAGGAGGCGGAGCGGGGCATCATCGTCACACATCATCATCATCAAGCCACCATCCGCCAGCAGGAATGTCGACCTCATCATCTTCCCGTGCCGCTGGCCGATCTAGAACTGGCGAAGAACCCTACATCGGCAAGTACAAGCTGTTGAAGACAATTGGAAAGGGTAATTTCGCGAAGGTAATTCACCCGTTTGGATTGCCTGTCACATAAAAAACAACTTTACCTGGTTAGGTTAAACTCGCCAAGCATGTTCCTACCGGAGTCGAGGTGGCAATTAAAATAATCGACAAAACGGCGCTGAACCAGAGCAGCTTGCAGAAGGTTGTCTTAAGAAGCATAATTTATGAATTTGTTGATAAATTCAGCTATTCCGCGAGGTCCGGATTATGAAACAGCTTGACCATCCTAACATTGTGAAGCTGTATCAAGTGATCGAGAACGAGACCACACTTTTCCTCGTGATGGAATATGCCAGCGGAGGAGAGCTCTTTGATTACCTGGTGGCACATGGACGGATGAAAGAAAAAGAGGCAAGGGCCAAGTTTCGTCAGATCGTTTCAGCTGTGCAATATCTGCATTCCAAGAATGTAATACACCGAGATTTGAAGGTTTCTATTTTGATCATCGGCTTACATTCCGATCAACTCAAATCCAATTATATAGGCCGAGAATTTGTTGCTTGATGCTGACATGAACATCAAAATTGCCGACTTCGGTTTCAGCAACACTTTTTCGCCTGGCAACAAACTCGACACTTTCTGTGGAAGTCCACCCTATGCAGCGCCGGAGTTGTTCCAAGGCAAGAAATACGATGGACCTGAGGTTGATGTGTGGAGTCTTGGCGTTATTTTGTTCACCCTGGTATCAGGGAGTCTGCCATTTGATGGACAAAACCTCAAAGTAAAAAAAAAAGGAATTTACTTATTTTAGGAATGGTCTGATATTTGATTTAAGGAATTGAGAGAACGGGTGCTCAGGGGGAAATATCGGATCCCCTTCTACATGTCAACAGGTCACCTTTCTTTCCTTTTTTTTAACTTTTTGAAGTTTAAGACTGTGAAAATCTTCTAAAAAAGTTCCTCGTCCTGAACCCTGTCCGAAGGGGTACATTGGAGGTAATAATGCGGGACAAGTGGATGAACATGGGCTATGAAGAAGATGAACTGAAGCCCTATGTGGAACCACCGAAGGATGTGCGAGATGAACGGCGCATCCTGAAGTTGCAAGCATATGGCTACACTCTCCAGCAAATTCACGAGTCGCTGGAGCGCGAGAAGTTCGACGAGATTTATGGAAGCTATTTGTTGCTGAAGGAAGCAAAGAAAAACGACGCGTCCGGACAATCTGGCAATGCGGCTGCTTCCGGCAGTGCTCATCAAAGCGCGCCTGCCGAATCGCCTTTCAACCAGTCCATGGGACCGTCCATTCCCCAGTCGCAGGTGAATCATCAACTGAACAGTTGATTTTGTGGCTTGTTAGCTGCTTTCGGCTTATCACTTTCATTCTCATAAAATTCGAGATATGAGGCTATCTATGAGAAACTATATTCCGAGTCTGACCACCAAATTATCCCATTGAATTTTTCATCAAATCTTATTATGGAAATAATTAATTTTAACCTAACAACTAATTCAAGAAAAAAATATTCAATATTTCCGAATTGATATTTTTTCACTTTTCCCCTCAATTTCCTAATACCTGTAGTCAGGAGGCGTCAATATGGGGACACCCTTTGTAAAAAGTTGCAAGAAGAAAGCATGTTTGTTTAAAGTTTAATAAAGTTTAAGAATCCACTTTTTCTGAATTTTGATCGCAGATTTTAATAAATCTCTGTTTATATTTGCTGAATAATGTTACTTTTTTGTTTTCGTCATTTACAAAAATTTGTAACCTTTTCTTATTCTGCCCTCTATCCATTCTTCGGAAATTATTCTTAAGTGTGCACCGCGTTCGTTTTCGGCGCAGGTGCCTCAGACAAAGAGCAGCAGGCGTGCTTCCTCCAATGCTGATCAACTCCAACCCCAACAGCTTCATCACCAGGCTCACGGTCCCTCCTCCAATCATCCACCAGCAGCTGTCCCTGTCCAGCCATTTTCCGCCGCTTCTCAGCAGCAGGCAATCATCTCAACGACTCGCCAAGCTCAAACTGCTCCTGGCCAAGTGTCGTTCAGACCAGCACCCTTCACGAATCGACAGCCCGCTCTCAGTATGCAGCCTCAAGGTATATTGGACTCACTCGCACTCGGGACTTGAGACTGTTTTCAAATGTAACTTCAGCGTCATCGCCCGCTGCTTACATGCATCCTATCCAAAGTGCAAATGTGCGCAATATTCCAACCGGAGTAGCGGCTGCATCTGCTGCCCGCAAGGGGTCAGCACCTGGAGGTCGTGTGCCATTGCCCAGTCTCGGATTCCGTCCCGTCACGAATCCTCCGGGAGTCAATTATCGTTATGCGCCTCAAGTCTCCGTTCCAGTTGGAGAGTTAGTTTTTTTTATCACTTACTGATTCTAATAAATCTTCTTTGCAGTAAGTCTAATGGCACTTCATCCGCGAGGGGTTCTGCTCCAACATTTTTAACTCAACCGCTGCAAACAGCGATTGCACCAAATCCAGTTTCTGCCAAATTGGTTGCAAAAGCAACACATCAAATGAACGCTGGGGGTCAGCCGCAGAACATCATGTCCACCAGTGCTGCGATGCAGGTGCTCCGGGGGAAAAAATTAAAAAGAAAAAGTATATATTCCTTTGAAACATTAGAAAAGTGTTTCACACGCACCTCGTGAACCGTCCATCAAGGAAGAGCCCATTGCGGACTCCAGCAAAGAGGATGACAGCAGTGAGCACACATTGTCCATGGGCAAGCCGACCCATCAGCCACAGCAGCAACACCAACAACAAGTTGCTGTAGCGACGACGACGACAATCCCTCCGCTAACGAATAACAAGGCATCGCTTGAGTTAGCTGAGGCGCCATCTGCAAAATCGTCGTCGAGGGACGAGACAAGAATGGTCTCTCCCAAGTCGATCACTGATCGTACGTCGAACCCGCCACCGATCGGTGATTTCGTGTAAGCAGTGACTACTGACTATCTCTTTTCTTCTTTCATTTTGTTAAAATTTTGCAGTCGACTCCATCCGAGTCCATCGATGCCGCCCATTGTGATGAAAACTCTGGTAACAACAAGTGAGCAGCAGCAGGTTTCCTCGAGCGATGTTGACACATCAACGCCCCCAACGGAGGGTAAAATGACAAAGTCGGCGACAGGCACTCACATCTCACCCATACCATCATCGTCCGAATCGGGTGCGCAGACATCTGCAGCTGTACAGAATACTAATTTTCCAAGAGGATCACGAAACCGGCAGACATTTCACGGAAAAACAGAACACACTAAGGTGTTTTTATTAGAAAAAGTAATACCAGTAAATAAATTAGGGTCCAATCGACGACGAAGAATCAGACCAGGACGAAGAGCCTGGCCACATGACGAATACGCCAAACACAGTTCCGTCATCAAATACCCAGCGCGGATCATTTCTCTCCAAACTTACAAAGCTCACGAAGAGGTGGTCTTTTATTAGTTTTTCAAATTTTCTCAATTAAATGAGTTTTTGATTTACTATCTTCCTTAAATTCTAAACAACGTAAAGTTGTAATTTTTGGAAGAAGATTCCTAAACCATAACACCTAATTACGGTTTTATTATCCCTTTCTTGTAGGGCTGATAACCCTCTATGCGCGCCATCGGGTCAGCCGTCACAAAAGGTTATTCATGGAGTTACTCGTGCTGGGACCATAGGACCTTCGACGGGTGCCGCCATTGTGCAGCAACACCAGCATCTGTGCCAACAGCAGCACCAAACGGCTCCTTTCATTTCCGCACCGAACACACCCAATCAACAGCAACAGAACGCGCAGCAGCCCATCTCACCAAAACCGGTTCAGCATGGTACACCAAACAGCCCCGGATCTACCGGCGGCGGCGGTAGTGAAGATATAAAGCCGCGCTCTTTACGTTTCACATGGTCCATGAAGACAACTTCATCACTTGCGCCGGATGAAATAATGAAGTACGGTCGATCGACGCTGGTGGGAAAGATTTGGGCTGTGCAAAGAGTCGGTGCCCCAAAATGTTAAAAATACGAGACTAAAATTTTCTGTTCAAGACAGTGGTATTGGTGATTATATCTTTTAGCATAGTTTTGATACCGTCAGTTTTTGTTTATTATATCTTAAAATCAATTAATTTTTAGTCTGATTTCAGAGAAATTCGGCAAGTGCTCGAGAACAACGGGTGTATCTATGATCAAAGGGAACGGTATCTATTGCTTTGTGCGCATGGTGACCCAAACAAGGATTCATTGGTGCAATGGGAAATGGAAGTAAACTTCTCTCATTATTTCTCGTTTCTCATAAGTCATGTCCATCTTTAGGTATGCAAACTGCCAAGGCTTTCTCTAAATGGAGTTCGGTTTAAAAGTACGTTTTCTGGGCAGTAATTTTTTTGTGCAGGTGGAAATAGCCATGCGTTTTTAGGAATTTCCGGATCTTCAATCGGGTTCAAGAACATAGCATCCAAAATCGCCCAAGAACTTAACCTCTGATGAGTTTACTTGTGTTTTGCTTTTGAGATTGCTATTCTCTGTTCGTACCACCGCACATATTACAATTCTGCGTCGTTTGTATCCATCCTTGATTTTTTGATGATGTATCTGCTAACGCTAACCTTTATAAGATTAATTTATTGTTTTTTTTTTTGTGAATCATCCAGCGACTATACAGAAAGAGAACCCAATTAATTATTTTAATCAGAGAGGTGCTGCTGGATATTCACAGAGTTTTAGATATGACCCGCGACCTGTCCCTTCCCTCACACAGTTCTTGTTCATTTTTCTTATTTTGCCAATCTGCTTCAGTATACATTTAATCTTCAACTGCTTTGTTGTCTATTTGGTGAATACCCTTTTTTGATCCCGTCATTTTGCTCTCTATAATTTAAGTCTCTTTCCATACATCTCATTTGAATTCAAAATTTTATAAACGAGAAAAAATCGACATAAATGCAAAGAAGTTCGGACTATCCCTTTGGTCAAGGATAATAAAACAATGAAGATGGCCATGCCGACCAGGGGAGAGCTCGGATATTTGGCCCGACCCGGGCCTCATTCGGCGATTCATCCTGATCCTGACCAAGGCAGGGACGTACTATTTTGGTCTGGGGGGGGGGTACTACCTATGCTGGGGACCCAAAACTCTCAGAAAAGCTCTCTCATTTTTTAATGCACTCTCGTTTTTTAATTTTTCATTCATCCGTAATGCGGTGTGTGTATCTGCGTAATCCTCTACCTTAACTAGCCTCGGTTGCGGCATAGTGGGTGTGGAGAGAGTCAGCAGACCCTGTTGCCCGGCCTGTTTATAACGAAAAGTCATTTTGGCTTTTGCTCGATAAATTGCTTTTTGGTTTTGGAGGTGCCGATAGGCGCTGCCTGAAAATTTTTTTGGTATTTTAGACAATTTCTGTCAAGGAAATTCTGGATTTTTATTTTAATTGTAAGAAATTGGTGTTTTTTGTTAGGTATCACTCACATCCAAACAAAGATAATTTGACACATCAATTGATCCCAATGCGGTAATTCTTTAGAGGTTAAAGTGCATCGAAAGTAGCAGTGTGGTCATTACGCCGTAGTTCCCCTAATTACAAGAATGGCCCAAGCAGGGGGTTGAAAAATTTAAGGAAGAGTATTTTAATGAGGTCTCCAATTTAGGCTATATAATTTAACTTACCATACCCTCCCTCCTCCCCCCACTGGCTGTTGTGTAACAGTGGTGGACGCAATTTGATTAGGGATTATTTTTTCCTTTACAAAATATTTTTTTATTAAAAGAATTTTTATATTTTTCCCCCGCATTTCCTTGTTACGTCTATATAATAAGCTAATTTGCACACGATTGCCTACCAAGCCGACACAGTTCGCCAACATTGCATTGAAACGAGTTGAGAAGCACTGTTGATGGAAATGGAATGATAAAGATCACAATTTCATAGGTACAAAAAAAAACAAACACCATCACAAATTGGTAACGGAGGGAAAAATCCCATCCTCCCCACCGCCTAGTCAGAGAACTTTTCAATACCAAAAATATGGAAAATAAGGTTTCACAGATTTCGGAAATTGTATCCGAAAAACAAGATATTGAATGCCTAAATTCAAAATCCCCGTTATTAACAACGAATCTACAGGTAGTCCCCGTTCTATGAAGGAAAAAAAACTGATTTCCTAAACTGATTTCTTTCTGATGGGTGGGAAAAAAGGGTAAAACTTATTTTCTTATTCGGAAACAAACGGAAAAGATAGTTGGTTTGTGAGACACCCATAAAAGATTACTAGCGAAATAGATGTCTTATCATTCATTGCTTTTCTTTTCAAACAACAACGAGCATCAAATAACCCTTCCCCCAAATCGCGAAAAATACATATGTGGCTTAGTCAAGCACACAAAGCCTTGAACATTCCAATCAGCCTCAGAGAGAAAGATTCCAACAAAAATTATGAAGATAAAGTTTAAAGATATGAAAAATTGTCAGAACGCAGGCTACTTTATACATACACAGACATGTTATATATTGTAAAGTGCCATATTTGTGAATTTGTAGTGTCTTCTTACTGACAGTTTTTCCCATTGGAATTGCTTGGATTGTTTCCCTTGAATGAGCTCCATAGCCGAGAAAGAGTCGGCGATAAAGTGCTGGATGGGTTTGTTACGATTGGTTGTCGGGAACTAGTGGGTGCCGAAGATGAGCTGTAGGGCTCGCTTGGATCTCGTCGCTGGAACAACCTCCAACCGGAAGCAATGGAAGACGCGCGAGAACCATTTCTGACTAATATGAAGGAAAAACGCCAAATGGATACAATAAAGGGCCAAACTTACTGGACGCCACTTCCTTCGCTTCTTCGGAAACACCAAGGGCTGCAGTGCTGATTCCATTGCGAGATGGGATGCTACGTGACTGTGAATCAAGCGATTGTTGTAACGCAATGGGCGTTAGCCATTCCTTAAAAAGTTCAAAGAATGCATAAGTAAATAAACAAATTTTATTTCAGTGCATGTATTCCGGGGAATGCGGGTCCAATTTTAATAATAACGTCAAAATTGACGTACTTTCACGTTTGAAATGAGATCATATTAGACAAAAAAAAATCAATTTTTCAAAATGTCAAATGAATGTCAGAGATACACGTGAATGATAAAAAATGAACATTCCACGCCATCTTCATTCGTTTGGCGTGGTTGGCAACATTCATATTTTATTAGGTCTAATTTCACGTGAAACTCATGTCAAACGCAACGCTAGGTCGATTCTGACTCATTAGATACGGATTCCACAGCCCCTAATTTCTGAAGTGTCTCAATTTTTGTGCAAATTTTGTCATTTTTACGTTCATATTATTACTATTAACTTTATCTCAACCCCAATCTCGTGCTTAAAACCTTCGACTGTGTTCGATGAGGATGTCTCCTAGAGGGGTCAATTAAAAAATTTTTCATATCTCGCGTCGGTGCTGTGCCTTACAAAAAAAGGCGCAACGCGCCGCCAGCGTCAGCAGGACCTCCTCCCACGCAGCCAAACTGAATTTCCTTAGAATGCCTTTGTCCTCCTTTTTAATCTTTTCTGTTTTTATCTCTGCTGAAGGCGCAGCGAGCAGCAAAAATGTTTCCGAATAATTTTAGGCCTCACAACTCCCAGTAATGGTAATGGTGGTTGCGGTTGTCAATTTATCAAAAGCAAGGATGAGGTCCTCTTTATGACAATGTTGAGTGTATCGGAATTTTAAAAAAAAAACGTAATGAACCTGTGGAAGCCATTTTTCAACAAAAGGCAACGAGCCAGAAATATTTGCCAAACGATTAATCCAAGAAGGTAGCTCGTGCCCAGTCAATGTCTAAATAAAAATAAGCAATGATGATGGGATCTTCAATCAACTTTTCGTGTAAACACATTTACCTTGCTGAGGTGAGCTGAGAAATGGTTGCAATTTTTGGCAATGAGATGATATCTGTCGCCTCTGTATTCCTGACCCAAACTTTGGACAATCTTACGAACATCCTCGACGAAAAAATCAGTTTCGCCCAGAGGAATGCTTTCTCTTTTAATAGAAAATAAACATGTAATTTGTGTAGAAGCGGGAAAACTTGGAAACCTGAATTTGAAATTCTCGCCCAATTCTTCGGCATCGCGGGGAGTATTTTCAAAAATTCCAGAAAATGGAAATGGATGACCGCCATATGCGTATTCTGAAATTGTATGCTTTATGCAGAATTGCAGATGGTTTTTTGGTTTTAGGATCTTTCCATAGAAAGATTGAAAAAAGCCTTCGCGAATTAAAAAAACATGACGAAGCAAAAAACGAACCATAAAAAACCCATAAGAAATAGAAACAAAAAAATCAACCATTTAGACTGTCGAAAAAAATTTTGGTTATACTGCGGTTTCTAAGGTGGAGCAAAAGTACAAAAAGGAGAAGCTGAGGAAATATTTTGTAATATATATATTTGGTACAAAAAAGGGAGAAATAGCGTCGGCATTAAGGAGAGAAAAGTTCAACAAAGTAAAAGAGAAAGAGGGAAATAGTGTACCGTAAATCCTCTAATAGCTCCCCCGGGGGAGTTATTTTTCAACACCTCAAAATCAGATATTTTCAACATAAAAATACGTTTTCCCGTTGGTTTTATGCAACTTTAGATACACCATTCGACCCGTCTTGGAGAGATTAGAAAGAATATGCAACAGGCCCGTAACGAGAGGGGGGAGGGCTTTAGGGGTTGAAGCCCCCCCCCCTAAAATGAAAAAATACCCTAACAACAGAACCATAAACCAAAACCATAAGATGGCAATCATCTGCCGGGACCTAGCCATACGTACAGTATAATCAATTAAATGTAATTAATTAGCAAGGATGTAAACCTGTATCGTAAACTTCTATTCCACTGTGAAAGACTCCTATGCCTAAACTAGATGCATAGTCACTAAAAATATAAAATACTTTAAAATGATCAAATAAAATATTACTTGATCCAATACATGTCGTAGACATTAAGAAAGACAGGAGCTTGAGCCATCGTCAGTTACAAGAATTCGTTTAGGCTGTGACTGTGATTAAGAACATTTCTGCTAAAATTTAAAAAAAGTTATATTTACGATTAAAGGCAACTTAGAGCTGCTTCACAGGAAGCGAAGCGGATGTATTAAATACTTGTTGAAGAATTTTTAATTTATTGTTCAATGAGATAGAGCTCTAGCATTAAAAGTAACAAGAAAAAAAGAGAAGCTAGAAAAGAGAAGCTAGCTAGAAATGTTTCATCTAATTTAACAAAAGGATTATGAACAATTGATGTCCAATTCCTTGTTAATAGCTAATAGCTATGAATATGAATATGTATGAGCATCTGTTAAATTTTGGCAAGTCTGGACTCTAACTATACACCCCGGCAAATTTGCTTCAGGGCAAATTGCTTCCGAAAAGCAAAAATCTGGGTTCTTTTTGTGCAGTTTACTTTTACTCCCCCTAAAATTGACAAAAAAATTAATGTTCGTTTTGTCCTGAAAGTGCACTTGCGCACTTTCAGGACAAAACGAACATTAATTTTTTTGAGATGGGGAATCCGAATCTGGGGAATCCGAATAATTTTTTTTTGAGATGGGGAATCCGAATCTGGCGTGAAATTGACCTGACGTCACGTCAAATACGAGTTTCACATGAGGTCACGTGTCACTCACGTCATGTCAAAAAATACAATTTTTAAAAAAATTCAAGTTTTCGCATAAAAATGGTATCTAGGGGGTTTTCAATGATGCTGATAGTGAGAGGCCTCCTGCTGATGTCGCAAATCGCCACCAGGAAATTCGAGAGAAAACCCGATTACGTATCATTTTTGGACCCACACCCCCCCTGGGGGGGGGGGTTGCCCACGTGTGGTTTGTTTTTTAATATTCGGGGAAAAGATCCACAAATAGAGTGATTGTAGTAGTATCTATCATATATAACGGTATGGGTGGGGTAACATGTGATCTATCTATCTATGTGATATTTTGGGGGCTCCACAAAATGCCCTCCCCCACAAAATGTCCCCTTTTTTCCTAGGCTTAGGCTTGCATTTCCTAGCTAGGCTTAAGCTTATTAACGGAGAAAACGACTATGTATTTTTTAAAAAAAAGGGGCATTATGTGGGGTCGGCAGGGGGGCATTATGTTGGGCCGTCGATATTTTATATATTTATTATGTTTATGTGCATGCATTTGTTTACTCATGCATGTTTTTTGTATGTGACGTTTCGAAATGCGCGCGTTTCAAAAGTTCACAAAAATTGGAAGTTCATTATTCATCATTGATTTTACAGCTAATAATTTCGTCTATAAAAGACCGATGTTTCCTCTACTTCCCCACATTCCACATCTTCAACTCGCCTTCTCTGCTGCTTCGTGCGTCTCTACTCGCTGCTGGTCTTGTTCTCAACGCGTCTCAACCCGTGGCTGGCTCGGCAACAAACAGAGGACAACAGCAAATGGCTACAGCTGGAGGAGCTCAACTACAACCCGGACAACGTTTCCTGCGATGGTCAGTCGTGCGGCGTCTCGGCGGTGGCGCGTTCGG
>JAEHOM010000456.1:0-11852 GCA_016433075.1 Hoplolaimus columbus | reverse complement strand
TTTAGCTAGCAAAATTGAAGTTTTTTAGGATTTGAGGGGTGCCGGCGGTGCCGATAGGCGCCGCCGGAGAAAATTTTAGTATTTTAAACCCTTTCTGGTAAGGAAATTGACCAAATTTTGACTTATGTGAAACGAACTTCTTTGAATTTTTTCCCTTTTTCCCCCGGCCGCCGAAATTTTATTTTTATTTTTTCCGTTTTGGGGGGATCAGCTGCCCTAACTGCCCTATACTAGATACGTCCCTGCTGCATAAAGGTAAATACTTTACTGTAGGTAAATGCTGCATATAAAGATTCTAATTGGAATAGTCCAGTGTAGCTCAGAGGTTAGAGCTGTTGTTTGATAAAATTGAATAAATTAAAGTTCTATTCCTACATTTTACCAAACGTTATCTGGAGATGAAGAGAGGAACGGCTTCATCAAAAATCTCTGATATTTCTACTACCTATACAACCGAAAGGAGACTATGATTAAAGAAATATTTCGGAGTTATGTTTAATGAAACTACGCTGATGGTATAATGCTCTAGAATTACTATGAGTCTCCTCTTTGCTAGAAAAAAAGAGAATGGAGTTACTTTTTCCATATTTTGT
The DNA here is from genome assembly GCA_016433075.1 of Hoplolaimus columbus. Taxonomy (NCBI): domain Eukaryota; kingdom Metazoa; phylum Nematoda; class Chromadorea; order Rhabditida; family Hoplolaimidae; genus Hoplolaimus; species Hoplolaimus columbus. The sequence goes on along the minus strand of JAEHOM010000456.1, from coordinate 11,259 downwards.
CGTTGCAATTTGCTGATTGTTCTATTTTTAGGTGGTTACCATTTCATTGCCGTCCAGCTTCAGCAATGCATAGTTGTTTTCAATGAGGTGGCCAGCTTCAAGGGTTTACAAGGAAGCTCCTCATTTACGGATGTGCAACGACAATTAAGCAAAATTGCAGAGCAGATCGGCGATGACTTGGCACTTTTCGGTGGAAGTGATGATGACGATTGCGACGACCTTTTTTCAGCAAATCACTTTCAACAACAGGCATGTTTGAAAATTTATTTTTTATTAGACGATATTTCAATAAATGGAATTAACATTTTTGTTTTTTTAACTTCTATTTCTATATAGGATCATACATTATAAAACTTCTAAATCATGTCCTAATGAGTATTTTTTTTGGTCTCCATGCGCAATTATCAGAAATTTTTTTTTATTGGTTTATGAATTTTCTTTTTGCGTTTTTGGCTGTCTTATGTCCTACAAAAATTCAAATCTATCCCTAATTTTCAATTTTGTCATTTTATCTTAATAAAATTTCATTTCCAGAAAAATTTTCCTATTTACAAAAAAAAATTGGGATCAATCATTTGTTAAAATCAATTTTACTCATTTTCTCTTCCCCTTTTCCTTCTTTTAGAGGATATTGTAAACCGCCTAATTCTTTCTTATTGCTAATTTTTAATTATAAAATTTCAAAACTTCTAGAGAGGCTATGGTTTTTCACGACGATCCAAGCAGCCTACATCAACAGCGAAACATGCTACTAATGCAACATCCACTTTGGGTGCGAATGCCGGTGGAGTGAGCAGCATTCAGCCATCATTGACGGGTCCGTCTACCACTCTCGGAAATGCCAAGAAACAAATCAGCACGAAGTGGCATCAACAGCAGTACGGTTCCATCAATAGTGACGCATTAATACCAAGTGGTACAACCAGCGATGGACAGCCGTTGCAACTGTACAATTACGCTCCGAATTGTATGAGTAGTCGGGAAATGGGGAGTAGGAATCTGGCAATATTCCTCTTTGAAAAATGTGGTCAGGAAAATTGTATTCAGACTAATAACATGGAGATCTGTTCGGCTATTTTTTGTATTTTTTTGTAAAATTATTTATAAAATGTAAAAGCTTAAGAATATATGCCCTGATGTACTTACTATGCGGTCTTATCGTCTTATTCTATCGATTTTTACCAATAGCAAAGCAATTAATTAGTTGCTACCTCTTTGGTAAATGAGGGGTTCTTACTTGGGTTTCTCTTGCTTGAGTTCTTACTTCTTATGGCCAAATTAATCTTGTTAGGTCTGATCACTTCCTCGTCCGCATTGGCTCAACATCTGCAACTGTTGATTGCCGCTAATCCGCCCCATCGTCGTTCGCGAAATCCCAATTGGACTTACCATTTTCCTGTCCACCAACAATGGCTCGATATCACGCTTACGCTGCCCTACCCAATTATTCTCAACGAAATTGTGATCAAACCGCATGCTTCTTCGCTACTCAGTCAGTTTTGAAAATTTCACTATTAAAATCTGATTTCGAATTCAGGTGCCCCTTCGGCAGTGCAAGCGGAACTAAGTTCGGACCCGATGGGCATTTCCTGGTCACCCATTCGTTGCCCGCAACAAACTCTCGGATGCACTCGAATATCTATCTCGACCTCCGCGTACAAGAGTCCGGTTCATGCGGTGCGTGTTTATTATATTTGGATAATTGTTATTAACAGGTAAAAACCAAATTATCCATTTGATTAGGTCCATCTATATCTGAAAAAGCCGCTAGAGTCGAGTAGCCTTGGTCTGATGCAAGTGCAACTGAATGGAAGCACTCAACTTATCGAGTTGCAACAGCACTATAAGCCAAAACACCAGCTGAATCAGTTACGTCGCTGGTTAATACTTTTCCATCGGATGTTCTTGCCTTTCGATACAGCTAATGATAGCAGCGCTTTTTCACCAATTCTTTTTTCGGGAAATTCCCTTGCGACACCATTGATTGAGCTTGAACTTGTCAAGTCGCTGGTACAACTTTTTCTCGGCGAACCAGCTCACCCGGGAGATGATGTGCTTCTATTATTGTACCAAATCCTCTTGGACATTGATCGGCAACAACAGTCCAACAAAAAATTTTCTTCATCATCCAGCGAGCAGCAACAACATTCTATCTTACAACTGATCATCGACCGAATCGGTTTTTATTATATTATAAACTGATATCATGATGTTGTAGCAAGTCCCAAATTAAATTAAATTAAATTGTTTAGCTTTTCAGTTTTTTGCTACTATGATTATCGTATTTATTATTTGTATTTACGATAACATTTTTTATATATGTAAGCATTTTTTGGGCATTATTATTTTATAGCTTTTATAAATATACTCATTGCGTCTTTGATAAATGACAAAAAATTACAAATTAACCATATTTTTACTTATCTTATTAAAATTGGTTATTTAAGTGTGTTTTTGTTTATGCTGTAGATCTGAAAAAATCGTCGCTAATAAGTCACGAAATCAATATGTGAACAGAATCTTGGCTTAATCTCCTATATTTCCAGTATAATTATTTTTCTAAATTTAGTTTCAGACGACTTTTTGCCTACAGATCAAGTGAACATTGAACTGGCGGAATTGATTTTCCACCTTTGCGTATTACCTACAGAATATGGCCGAACACCACCGAAAGCACAGACAAACTTGACTGAAGAGCAACGTGTGTTGGTCCTTTCCGCCAGGCAATATGAATTACTCCAAGGAATTGTAAACCTACTGGATCAACTACACACAACAATGAAAGGAGAAGATATGCAAATTGAACGAAAATTGGTCGATAATTCTTTACCTAAATGAAATTAATATCTGAAATTTAAAAAGGGTAATTTAAGAGTTCCTTCGCCATGTTAATGTGGTCAGCTGCATGTATCCTTTGGCGAAATAGTACAGATAATGGCGAAGTTGGTCAAGGCACCAAAAAAATTTGTTGCGAATTAGCTCCCAAACTTCTGAGGTGGTGATTTTTTTTTTTGATTTTCTTATTAAAAAATTTTAGTTCATTGGTCAAACTCGCTCTTATGGAACGCCAAGATATCTTTTCATCTGCACAACTATTTGAGCTAGTTCAGAAATCGGCCAATTGGTATTTCTTTTAAATTGCTTAATTCGAATTTCATACATTGTCTAAGGTTATTATGCGCCATCGGTGGAGTTGCACTCCCTGGTCATCTGGATACTATTTTTGATCTTTACCAACAGCACACTTTGTCTTCTTCAATTTCATTTTACGAAAATCATAAAGTGCTCTGCTCAGTTGGTCAAGTGTGCCAGTCCTTAGCGGCTGTTGAAAAATTGCGTCAAAGTGGCTATCTTGAGAGCTGGGTCAGCACGGTTGCGCGCGTTTGTGCACCGGAAAGACTAGGTTTTGAAATTTTATTATCACTTCGTAATGCTACTAGTACTAGTCACAATTATGCATATGCATACGCATATTTTGGAATAGTACATTAAAAAGTTATCCCTGTACCACACACATACAAGATTTTTTTCACACGTTTTGCAGCTTTTTTGAATTTGGAGCACGTTATCGTTATTGTGGAATGTCTTGAGCAATTGAGCGTGATATCGGCTATATCCCAATTCCTTGACGAAAACGAACACGGTCCCGCCTTCTTTCGCAATTTGATGAATTTTTTGGTGAACCAACAACAGTTCAATGCATTTCCCACGCGAAATGTCGCTACATCTTTGGCGACCAATGAAATGCTTATCAGATTGCGTAGCTCATTCATCAATTTGGCCAGAAGGTAAATTGGATTGGATTTTTTGAATTTTTATCTATTATACGCGCTAGATCTCTAACTTTTAGGGGATAATAAAATAAGACCTACAAACGTTAAAAAAATGTCTCCTTCTACTTCATCTTATAGGTGTATTGCATTCGGTGGAAGGCATCGGCAAAGGATGGCAGAATTTCTTTGTGAACTTTTGCGTCACGGATCCAATTTCGAGTCTTCTGTTGGCCTATCGACAGCAGCAACTCCTGTGTCTACAACTACGCTCAACGAAGTACTTCTTCAACTGTTGCATCGACTTGTGCTTGAAGATGAAGTGGTCCAAGTGAGCCAGATTTTGACTAAAATCTCATTAGATATGCATCTGATTTTGAGGTTCATTTTACCAATGTCACTCAACTTGGCACAAAACGAGAGGTGCTTGTCCCACTCAGCGAGGGTGTCAAACGCGTCAATCATCCGTTCTTTGGCTGTATTGTAGAGGATTGCTTGCTAGAGTTAAGCGTATATACAAAATGTGCTGAACTTATGCCGGTGAAGAAGGCATCGTCAACAACTGATAGAAAGTCTTCGTCATATGGCAAACTTGGAAAGCAGTCCAAATATGTCGGTGGTTCCTCATACTCTATGGCGGATCAATGGCTAGAATCGCATGGCTTCGTGCCGCCTCCGGCTTCTGTTATACCGCCATTCACAATGAGTTCTAGTAGCGAAATCCTCTATACGGACGATTTTTGGGCGGATCAGATGATGGATGCATATGTGGTAATTTTTTCAAGTTTTTTTTTTCTTTATTATTCGTAAAGAACGACGATTGGTGCCCTTCCTCTTGCCTATCATGGAAGACTGGAATACCGCCGCATTTATCAAAGTTTGCAAGAAGAGATGCTAGCAATTTAAAGTCATCAAGAGCTATCGATGGGAATATCGAGCTATACAGGTATTTTTATGTAATTTATTGATTGTGTACAAAAAGTCGCATCAAACTGTCAGTATATGTTTTTTATTTCTATGCTTTTTCAGGGTTAGATCAGATGGTAGCTATGAGCTATTGAAGGGAGAACAGTCACTTGGTCATTTGTTAGATGAACAAAAGAAGAATATTTCAAACACTCACTATTTTGCAATTTCCGTTGCAATGTTTTATACAGAGAAAGAAGCTGGTGTAGGTGGAGGTAAGTATTGAAAATAGGTGAATCAGATTTTCATTATTTCTTACAAATGTAGTTACTGATCCACGATTGCAAAAAGGCGCAAAAACAGTAATTATTGAAGAAACCACAAATAAGGAAGAATTCCATTCATCTGCACAAAAGGAAGAAGTTGAATTCAACACATCCACGTTGGAGTTGTTCGTGCATGCAGGCGGTCTGCATGAGCTCTCTAAGCACATGTACCTGTATCAACAAAGTCTGGCTCGTCTATTAAATTGGTCTGTCTAAACTTTTTTAAATAACAACAATGACAAAATGCTATTTCTTCTTTTTTTTTGAAATCTTATTTAAAGAAACATGTCTCTTAAAAATTTTTGGTTTTTTTCGCATTTAGCTGCGACAGTCTAACCAACGAGCTAACCAACAGGCGGCAACAAGTTGGAACTGCCATTGAACAATTCCAAAACAATTCAACAACTGCAACTTCCACCGGGGTGTTCCAGCCAGCACCAGTCCAACAGCAACCGTCTTTTCCGTTATACGACGATTTTGATTTCATTGATGACATTCCGATGGCACCGATGCCAACAACAGCCCCAATGGCGGCGGCTGCGATGATGCCGCTGGGCGCAATGGGCGTTGGTGGTGGTGTGCCGGTCAGCGTGGCCGAAGGGCCCCCAATTTCGATGTCTAATGTGATGGTCAGTATCCCAGTGGATTTGATTGCAGGCGATGGGATGGGGGCCCCGTGGCAGTGGAATTGGGGAGGAGCATGGGGGCCATCCGCTCCTGGGACTGCTGCTGAAGGAGCATTCGGTGCTGGTGTAGGGATGGCAATGCCAATTGACCCGTTTTCTTCAACAACTGTTGTACCATTCGACACCACAGCCAAGGTGGAAATTTTTGATTTAATTACAAATCTTATAAAAAGGAAATTCTATAAAAGTTTTTACAGCAATACGTATGTGTGAAATTTCAATAACAACCCTCTATGAGGAAGTATGAGGATATTACAATCAATCTTGCTCTCTATTTTATAATTTTTCTTCCATAACATTTAACATCATTAAAAGATAATGCAAAAAACTGTCCCTTTATATTCCACATGAGCGCATATCACACCTGCTTTAAACAATGTGTTGAGGCCTCTAAAACTTTGCCTTTAATGATCTTCTTCCTGATTGTAAGTGAAAATTTATTACAGCAACAAGACGTCATTGATTGTAATGGTGCATACGTTCCCTCATAAAAAGTTATATTTTAAATAACACAAACATGTGTGTAATATAATATTTGTATAATATTTCGAAACATTATATTGTTAAATAAGAATTTTTTTCCAATAAATAAAACGTTAAAAACAATTGTTAAATGCATTTTTGGTGCGATTGTTTTCCTATATGTTTGTGAAAAAGTACATACTCCCATTTTCCCGTAGGTTACAAGTTATTGTTCATTCATGGTGAAATATCAAGTTTCAAATAAAATATCGCCATTATTCGTGTCATTTATTTATTTTACTACTTTATTTTTAATAAATTTGCTTATATGTACAGTATTTTGTTTTTAGCGTGTTAATAAGGGTGCTTCTATCCTGCATTCGGCCGACCAATTGCTGTACAGCTCTGCTCATATTATCTCAACTCTTGGCCTTTTTCTACGCTTGGAAAAATATGCCGAATTGATGATACGAATTGACAAGCTGAAAGCAAAGCGTCTGCTTCAACTGGCTTTGAATATTCGAACTGTTGAAACATGTAAAAAAGATTTTGAACTTTACTGTCAAAAGGGTATTCCTTCCTCACCTCGATCGTTGATTGGAGTCGGGGGTTCCTAATTCGTAAGTTGTAGAAGGGAATAAAAAAGGAAATTCATGAAAAAATATGATCGACCGCATCGGCATGGGGAGAGGGCCTGAGCCCTGAGGGCAAGGACGGTTCCAGGATTTCGGCATGGGGGGGCACCCATGCTGAGCAGGTCCATACATTGGAAAATTTTTCGCCGCGCCGAAGGCGTGGCGAAAATTTTTTGAGAAAATTATAGCTTTTTGGACCAAAAAAGGCATTTTAACGGCTAAAAAAGGCAGATTTTGGGTTTTTTGGCTTGGAAAATCAATTTTTTGGAAGTTTTGGGGGTGCCGGCGGCGCCGATAGGCGCCGCCGGGGAAATTTTGACGAAATTTGGCCAAATTCCTTAAGGAAATGCGCCATTTTTTAGCGAAAAAATGCGAAAATTTTTCGAAATTTTTGAATTTTCCTACTGTTTCCCAGGGCGTTTTTGTTCATAGCCGTCTCCGCTCCTGAAATTTTTTCTTGTTACAAGCATGGTCCAAGAAATGCTACCGGTGCGTGCAAATTGTTGACCACACGTTGTGTTTGCACGTCATGCAATGTAATTGGTTCGGATAACACAGCATCCAAACATGTCACTATTGTTCGGCTTTTGTTGTTGTCCGTGAAGAAACCATCAGAAGTGGAATAAGACAAGCCATTATAGGGAATGTTCGCATTGAATTGGCGGATCATGTCGATCCTCTTAAGGCCAGCTGAAAAGTTGAAACTAGACAATAAGTTAAATTTTGAAAAAATAATAAACAAAATAAAATCAATTATAAACCAAAATAACGAAAAGGTTTAACGCGCAGTCTCAATGTATGTTTGATTACCATATGTCCTAAAAGGTGACTTATGAGCGTTCATAGATAAGTATAGATGAATAAGAGTACAAAACCATTAATGCAATATGCAAGTAAGAAGTAAAGGTAGAAACGTTATCAGGATTTAGAGATGGGAGCATAGATGGGCACAGGGGAAGGAGTTCAGTTCGGATTTTTTAGCATGGTCTCTAATAAAACACAAAAACGGCTTGCAAAATGTTTTGCATAGAGGAAAATTTTTGAGCAAATTGGTAAATTTTTAAATCACAGTGATTGTTTCAGTGGGAAATGAGATAAATTGCCGAAAAATTGCTATCTTTTCTCATTTATTCAAAAAAATTTTTTACCCCGTAGGAGTACGTCTTGGCTACGTCTGACATGGAAAACAAGGAACAATCAAGGAAAACATCACCTTACCTGGCACAGTAATGATGTGTTTAAGTAAAAGCGCTTCGGAGTCCTCGTCCAGAGTGTAGCCAAAGGGAATCAAGCGCCTATCACGATATTGACCTTTACGGCAGGAGACTACATGAATATGGTAGTTGCCGGAACCACGAGCCCCATCTACTAGTGCGGCTAACAACGAATCCCTGTCAAAAAAAAACAAGAATGCATGAGCAAAATCAAAAAGAAATGAATACGTAAAACGTAAAACTTTAATTTGTTATTCATTTGGAAAAATGAATTTTAAAAGAATATACATATAAAAATATGCAAAAATGTGTATACCAGCAAAAACAAATATGCTTTACAAATTGGTCTTAAATCAGCGTTTTGGTCAGTGCAATGATTGTCGATATTGTTTTCGGACCTAATTTTACAATCAGAAATGCAAATTTGGTCTGGTTTTATGGAATTCTTTCATCTATTTCACATAGGACTTATTAATTAACAAGAAACCGATCGTTAGAGATGTATGCACGTTCATTTCCGCACTCGTAAATGATTTGCATTCTTTGCGGATCGCTAAGATCCCGAACAAGACAGACAATCTAATAAGATTTAATTCCAATAAATTAAAATCTAAAAAAATATACATTTAGTTTTTTTAACCACAGCTCGGCAAGGGGGGGTCAGACCCCCACCGCGCGCGCAAGCCGAAAAATTCTTGTTGCTATAAAACGCTGCTATAAAACGGAAATTTTGGAATTTTGTAGGGGGGACCGCGCAAAAAGCGAAAATTTATCAGTAAAAATGCAATAAAAAGCGAAAAAATAGAGGAGGACAGCGCAAAATCCGAACTGACCCCCCCCTTGCCGAGCTATGGAGCAAATGCCGAAATACCGTCTTTTTCTAAAATAATTTTTAAACTTACTTTTTGTAGTCGGCGGTGCCGATAGGCGCCACTGGAGAAAATTTTTGAAATTTTAGACCATTTCTGTTAAGGAAATTGATCAAATTTTCAATGAAATTTTTAATCTTTCTCACCCGATCGCAGAAAAAGTTTTTATTTTTCGCGGTTCGGCGGGTGAGGGGGGCTTCATCTCGTGCCCACCCCCCTTGTTACGGGCCTGATAGAACCCGAAAGAAAACTTGACTGTATCCAGACCTTTCTGGTACCAATCCTGCCGAAATCGTCAGACCCAATCAAAGATGTTTATCACACATTATTCGTATATGGTAAAGCTAATCAGCACAAATACAAAATTATTGGGGCGGTCCGCTGCTGTGGGGAAGAAAAGCACTCACATTCACATGGAAAATCGTTTTTAAAACAAATTTTTTGGATTAAATTATTTGAGAGGAAAGGGAAGGAGGAATTCGTGTCCACACAAACATTCATTTTTGGAAAATGGTAAATGGTTTTGTCCTCATCAGCTGGAGAAATGGGTGGGTGATCAGTGATCACTGATCAGTGGCTTTTTCATCCTGTCTTATTGGCGGTGCTGATGCTGTTGGTGCTGTTGCTGCTCGAGCAGTTCCACAAATTGAGCTTCGCGGAAGAATTCCGGAATTGGTTCTTAATTTGAAAAAAAATTAAAAGAAAACAAATTTAAAAAAACCAACCGTCCAGCTGCTGTATCACCTTGTAAATCGCCTGGAAAAAAAAAAATTATAAAATATTATTTTAGAATGTTTATAGCACCAAAAAAATCAATGGATTTCAAGTAGGAAACAGCGCTTTTTGCAAATGTGTTAAGGTCGAACGCATACCTTATTTGCTCTAAAAGCTCCCTCTATAATAACTCCGACTTTGGGGAGATCATTCATAACTTTCCAGTGAATTGATAAAAAAAAATCTATTTTTATTCCTTATTCTTTCTGATCTCCTCAAGGCGTGTCGAATTTTTGTGTGAAAAATTCCCGATTTTTGAGGGGTTGAAAATAAGTCCCCCTATTAGAGGAAATACGGTAACAACACATTTTCAGAGCATTTTTAATGCTCTGAAAACGGAAAACACTCAAACATTTTGTTTTGATTGAATTTGGGCCATCCCAACCCAACCCCACTTATGAAGGTGTTTTTTCGCACCTTTTTCCACGACGGTTCAACATCCCTTCGTTGCTGGAGCGCGTTGAAGAATTCACCTAAAAAAGAAGGTATCTGAAAAGCCCAAACCGGGGAAAGGATGCTCACAAAGCGTTTTCCGGATCACGAACACCAGTCGTTGAGGGGGCTAAAAGCTCGATCCTTTTTTTGAAGTTCAGCTTTATGTTTCGACTACATAGTGTTTGGCTGATCCATCTCAAAATGATCTGATCCTAATCAGATTTTGACCTGATCTGATCTAGAGTTTCAGATCAGTGATCAGATAGATCATTTTGTATGATCCAGACCTTTGGCAGATCAATGATCCTGATCTGGTCCTGACCTGATCAATTTCAGATCAGCTCAATCATGATCAGATCATTTTGTATGACACAGAGCAAGGATCTGATCATTTTTGAAAAATCCAGATCAGTCAAACACTAGTTTTTTCTACCTGAAATGCGTTGTTCTTGTTGTAATGTTGCTGCAACTGCTGCAAAAAATTCATTTTTAAATTTATTAATATAAATGAAAATTGTTAAAATGCCTTGTAAACGTCACAGTCGGCAGACACGTGGATCTGGAAATTGCAATGTGTCCATTTAAAAAGCACTTATTGGTAACAACTTCGTCCGCATGTTTGATGCCCTTGGCAAGCGCCTCTTTCGCGCACTTCTCCATTTGCATGTAGAAAAATTCTCTTAAAAAAAATTCGGGAAAATTGCAAAAAAGCCCCAAAATGCGATTTACCTGAAGTTAGAGAACCATTTGACGATCTGAAAACGCCATTTTTTTGCCGGTCAAGACTCTTGACACTTTATTACCTGTGTAGTGTTGTGCTTGTCAAAACGGACGTCAGGGAAGTAGCGCTTCAGTAGGGATGAGCTCGGATAGCGTTTGTAGAAGAACATCAACTTGGCTTTTTGCAGGTGAATATCGGTCAATGTCGTCCTGAAAGGTTTTAAATTAAAAATTTTTAGAGCCCGACATTTCGAATAATCCTGGACCCGGATCCTGGACCTGGACTTGACAGTGACCTGCACTCAGGACTACCTGGACTAAAAGTCCAGGAAGTCAGGGGCCAGAAAGTCCAGGTTCGGCGAGACACTGGACCCTGGCCTGGATTTTTATTTTCCCAAAATGCTGAAAAAATGCGATTTTTCGCAAAAAATAGTCTTTTTTTTTTGCTTTAAAACGTAAAAG
>JAEHOM010000455.1:0-11864 GCA_016433075.1 Hoplolaimus columbus | reverse complement strand
TTTTGCGTACAATTGATTTCAAGTCGTATTTTATTCACCTTATTGCAGTCCAACTGAATAAAGTGTGTGATAAAACAATAATTGCTAATCGATTGTGTTCAAACAAGAGCATTGGGTTTAAGCCCTTAAATACATATTGTTTGGAATTAGGTGGTCGACTCGGGGCATCCGGTCCTCCACTTGGTCTTCATCAGAGAAGCGGAAAAGGCGAGAACGCTCGAGAAGGTCGAGCCTCTTCGGAGAGTGCGCAGTTCGGGCAACGAGCGGTGCCTCATCGGAGAGTCCTGGTTGGCCTGGGTAACGGGCTGATCGGAAGCGTAAGTTCAGACGGGCAACTCTGAATATACGACGTGGCGCTCCTGGCGACCGGAACACAAAAAGGACAGCCGAAACAACAAAAAATGGAGTGCGGACCGAACGGAGAGGATGTTGATCTCTCTGCTGAAATGGACCGCATCACAGCAGAGATGGAGACAGCAACAGAGCCCAGGCATCGGGCACTGCTTTCAGCTGAACTAGCCAGTTTACAACAACAATTCGACTTTCAAGAACACCATCGGTACAACACACTTTCAGCAGAGGAGCAGAGACAGGTAGAACATGGGCAACATGTTCAACCGGCGTCCGATCTGATGGATCGATATGAAGAGGCGGTGAGAGAAGGGCGTGTGTCCGAGTTCAGAGGAGACGAGGTCGGGTACTGGACGAGGAGTCGGGTACCTAACCTGCCATACATGATGTATGAGCCGCCACGACGACGCCGTCGCGGTAAGACCGTCCTCTCACCTGTCAACGAGGAGGAAGAAGGGGCATCCTTCATCAGGGCAACTGATGGGGGAGTGCAAATCGAAAGGCGATCAATGAACACTGCGGTCAGTCCGAGTGTGGAATTGTTGGAAGATGTTGGCGGAGGAGGAGTGCCGCCATTGCTCAATTCATATGGGGAAGAACTAACTCTGACTCTGAATGAAGGGAGAGTGTTGCCGAACGACACGTTCGGTGAGGAACCGTCGCAGGCGAGGGAGAGGATGAAGGACTACGGGATTGTGGGAAAAATTTTTGAGAATGAAGGAGAGCAGGAACCGTTTGACCTTTCCGGTCTGCAGCAGAGAACGAACTCAGATAAGTCTTCGGTATACATGCTAAGGTATCAGGAGAAAGGGCAACGCGCTCCTGATCGAACTCCGCAGTGGGTGCGACAGCAATCACAATTCATGGGTGCATTTGGCGACCACTGCAGACAGTCTCATGTGCCGCCTACGCAGACGGATCACAACACGGAGAGGGAGCTGCCGCCACTACAGACTTTCGGAGGCGGTCCCGGGGTAAATGACAACTCCCAGCGATATCGAGATTTGGGTGTGATACATAGAGACGGCTACATCAATCATCCAGCGTTCTATCAGGTGGATACGTCGGGGCACGGATCACCGGTGGAATTTGGCGATAAGTGGGCTGCACGTGGCGAACAGCTGGCCAGGGAGCAGCAGCGGCAGATGGAAGAGCTTGCGCGGAGAATGGACGGGGTGGTGGTCGGCAGAGAAGGTCAGCAATCAGTCAATCCGATGAATGATCCTGCAGAACGGGCCATACAGGCGAAGTTGAAGGTTCCACCGGTGCCGGCGCCAAGGACATCTGTCAGACAGAAAGGAGCGGATCAACCGTCAGGCCAACCGCGCAACCTGCAGCCAGTACTGCGAGGAAACCAAGGAGGAGAACGCAATGTGGGCATGGAAAAATTGGGAGTTTCGAATGAAGAATGGGAGGAGTTCATAAGGTGGAAAATGGTCAAGGAAGCCAGAGAAGCGGCAGGCTTGATGGCACCGCTGCATGAGAGTACGCCTTTGCGAGCTTATCGGCCATTCGTTGATCGACGTAATGTCCATTTTCATCCTGAAGTTTGGTCGGAGGACCATCGTCGGCATCATCGGGCGGAGCCGCCGAGAGTGAGACCAATTCAGCCTCTGAAAGAAAATCGGGAAAGGTATGATGAGGGAAGGAAAGGAGGGTACTACCCCCCACCCCCACTTCCGCCTCCTACTCGAGATTATCGACGTGAAGATTATGTTCCCCATACTCATGTGTCAGCGTTTCGCCCGGAGGATGTGTATCGTAGTATGGACTATGGGAGACCGGGCCCGTTGGGGAGCCGTGCGCCGACCCACCCTCCGCCTTATGACCGGGACGATATGAAGGATACTTATTATAGAGTGAAGTTGTCCACGCAATATGCGCAGACGATCCAAACTTTTCGAGAATTGAAGGGGGATGAGGGAGGAACAGTGATAGACAAGTTCTTCATAAAGGCAGAGGCGGTGACGCGAGAATGGCCAGCGGAGCGGCGCCTCGACTTGCTCAGAGCGAAGCTCAGGGATAAAGCTGAATCGGCACTGATGATGGCAGTGGAACGGGTCGGCGAAGATGCGGCATTTGGAGTGATAGCGGCTGAGATTAAAGCAATGTTGAGAGCGACGGACGCAAAGGAGGCTTCCGCTATGTTTGACTTGCACCGGAATTGCAGGAGGGCTTGGGATGAGGACATTCCCAAGTACGGAGAGCGAATCCGGAGGCTTGTCAAGGACGCTATGCCGTACTTGAACAGAGATCAGTTGGAGACGATGACAAAACAATTTTTTGTCGAGAATATAAATGATCGGATGCTTGTCAGTCATCTCAGCATTGCTAGCGAAAACAAATCATTTGATGAGTTGGTATTCCTGGCTAATAAGACCAGACTCATGGCGAATTTGGCAAATCCGCCCCGCCCTCCTCGTCCGCCCATTCAAAATCAGAATTCGGGTAAACACCCGAACAACAATCAGCCGAATAACCAGCAAAATTATCGGTCGTACAATAGAGACCAACAGCCGGGAGGAGCGAATGTACAAAATAGGGATGGCAGCTTTTTGAAACCGCGCGATGAAAATTGGCGTACGGACAGAACGCCAAATCACCAAACGCAAACACGGCCTTCACCAGCGACTGGTGCGAACGCGAATTTCTTGCAAGCGGAAACCATGAATGACAGCACGGAAATGGAAATGTCAAACGCGAGAAGGGCCAAAGTTCTCCCCGCGCGCGAAGGCCATTCGATAAACGACCAACACGAACAAAAATACGAGAAATCGTATATTCGTCTAGCAATGTGCAACAGTAACAATAAATCCCTGAAGTCAGAACTCATATGCACTTCCACAGAGAAATTCGGCTTATCCGAATGGAAAACAGGAAGAGGAGCTTAAAGCGCTCAAAGATCGGCTAAGGCGCATGGAACAGCAGCTATATGCGGAACGCCGTGCAAGGAAGGAGGAGGCAGAAAGGGCAAACCATAAGTTGGTCGAACAAAGGGATAAAATGGCAGAATTGCAATCGCAAATGGATGTATTACATCGGCGATTGGTGGAGTCAGAACAGCGGAAGACGGAACTGGCCAGAAAAGAAGATGAAATACTCGAACCTCTGCGCGATCTCTGTGAAAAAGGGACAGCTTCGTGTCGAGAACTATGTGTCTCAGACACCTCGAGCAACGTGAAGCCGGTGCAAAGAAACTTCGTTGGGAGGTTAGAAGCTTGTGAAGATCACCAAGCGCTCCAAACGTTGAAGATGTCCGCTGTGGTCAGGGAGCCCCCAATAGTGATCACTGAACACGACACCGCTGCGCTGGGAAGAGTTCTGCAAGGAGTTTCGGTCGTAGGCAATACGGCCGCCGCTGCAGCTGAGATCGTCAAAGGGTTTTGGCTGGGCCCCGAAGTGAAGCGAGTGGTCATCTGCGTGGGCAGTGCAGCCATCAGCGGGTCAGAATCGGGCAACGATCTGACAAACGGCCTCGTCGACATGTTGGAGCATCTCAATGCCTTCAACGTTCGCATCTTCGTCTTGCCACCGCCATTGTCGTCCTACCGTTATGAACAGACAACCGCAGTTTGGACATCTATCGGGGAAACTGTCGCCGACTACCATGAGACCATGCACCACAAGCTGCCACGAGTCTGGCCAACGCAGTTTCGAAGCGTCTTTGAAGTCTACTTCAGAGGGGCACATAACCGAGACAAAAATGTAATGGCAGGAGGGAAGCTGACAAACACAGGTGCCTGGGAGTTGTGTTTGTGGCTGAACTCCGTCATGGCGGCCGAGTTGCGCGAGAAGGAAGACGACCAGGAGAACGCCAACAACAACGGTGGACAACAACGTCAGGGTGGCCAACAGCAGCAGAATGCCGGCTTCGGAAATGGTGGCTTTGCGGGAATGGCGGGGCAACCGCAACCGCCGCAACAGCGTAAGTTGTCTGCTGGGCAACAGCAAACAACAAAACAAAAATCTGATTTTACAGGAGACCAGCATGGCGCACAGCGTAGCCGCCCGTATCGCCAACCGACCCGTCGATGGACCGGCCAGAAGGAGAACGTGTACCGCTTCTCGGGTGGTCGAGCATCCCGCACTGGACGAGATGGACAGAACGGAAGCCGCGAGCAGGGCGCTGACCGCAACCGGGACCGCGCAGACGGGCGTCGTAGCAACGACCGCACGGAGGACAACCGCCGAAGCCGCTATGAGAGCGCACCGGGTCCGCTGGGCAAGTTCGGCTATGGCTCGCACACGCGCCGCCACAACTGAAGTTGGATGTTGATCGAGCCAGCCGTGGACACGGTTGTTGATTTTTTATTTAGTTATTCTCTCCCTCTCATCACCCCACCTCAGACATTATCTCTGATTGTTTTTGTTAATTTATTTTTTTTCTCTCCTCTATGTTTTCATCTCTACCCCGCCAGTGGACACCATCGATCATCAATTTAATTTTGTTGAGTATCTCAAGATTGTTTTTCAATTCTATTAATTATCGTCAGCTCATGGACACATTGTCTGAAAATGTTTTTGTCTCTTTTAAATAATCACACATTTTTTTTCTCATCTCTTCAAATAAAATTCAAAAAGTTCAAATGGAGGAAATGGAAAATGGGTGGTCGGAAAATGCACATCATTGGGGACAAACACATTAACCTTTAAAAAGAAATTCTGGGCGGGCAACGCACAGAAGACACCAAACTTTCCAGCCGTTCACCAGTTCGTTGGTCATCGTCCCATCAGAGAACACTTACCCACCCTCAGAAATCACAAACTTTTCGGCTAGCCCAATCGAAAAATGGATAATTCCCCAAACTTTTTGTGGGCAACAGCATTAATATGCTGCATCGGTCTGCTAATCATCTTGTCGCCATTGTATTGGGCAACAATACAAAAGGAAAAGCTGAAAATAAACCACCGGAGTGAAGTCACGAAGTTTGTATGGGTGAACACCAAGAACAGTAAGAAGCAATCGATGATGATCGTAGAAATCAAATTCTGAAGGCACGAACATGGTGATTGGGCAACAACGCCATACATTTAAACAACCTCCACCCACTTACAAAGTACATATAGGGAAAAGTCATAAGGGGCAACCAGTGACTGAAAAAGGACACCTTTCAAAAAAAACGGTACGTAAGTAAAATTTGGTAAATTTTCTTTTAAAATTTTAATCAAGGATTAATGGAAAATAGGTTTCCCTTCCCTTCCCTCTTTTGCGGAAATTTCAGATTGGCCATTTCGCCGCGGACGACGAAACATCGGAGGGGGGCGCGGTGGAAGACGAACTTTTCAGCCGGGCACAGACGAACACTTGCACAGGACCATCTGGGAGACCATCGGGAATGGACGACTTCACGTGCTGCTGTTGGAGGACCACCAGCGAAACTCGGAGGGGGGCGCGTAGTGATGTGGAACATCACCGGCGACCACAGCACGGGCACAGCAGACGATTTGAAGGCAAATGGCGACGACGGCGAGTGTCGAAGCGAATGTTGGCGATGTGATGGATGGAAATGGGATCTAATGTCTTTGTGCATATTCCTTCCCCCATCACACACTACCATTCACTTCTTATCCACCGAAAAGGGGAAAGAGGGCTTTTGCGAACAATTGATTTGCTATTGAATACTAAAGTGTTTATTCACCCTTATTGCAGTTCAACTGAATAAAGTGTGTGATTACATAACAATTGCTAATCGGTTGTGTGCAAACAAGAGCATTGGGTTTTCAAACCCTTACATACTTATTATTTGGGAATTTAGGTGGTCGACTCGGGGCATCCGGTCTTCCACTTGGTTTTCAGCAGAAGAAGCGAGAAGGCGAACAGCTCGAGGAAGTCGAGCCTCTTCGGAGATTGCGCAGTCCGGGCAACGGGCAGTGCTTCAACGGAGAGTCCTGATTGGGCTGGGCAACCGTCCGATCGGAAGCGTAAGTTTAGGCCAAAACCTAAACATATACGACGATGTTAATTTACGCAAAACTTTTCGCCGCGCCTTCGGCGCGGTGAAAATTTTTTTTAGGGTATGGTACTGCTCAGCATGGGTGCCCCCATCCCAAAATCCTGGCTACGTCCCTGGTTGTGGTTGTGAATGTGGCTGATATCACCAAGCATTCGGTTGCTAAACATAGGGTGTAATTCTGATGCTTGGGCAGTGGCCAATTGCGGAGTCCAGACTCTTCTTTGTAGTTGATTACACTTCGTCCGATTGCTTTAATATTGTAAGCAGCAGCTCTATCCTTTCTTTGACAAGAGCTCTGAGAGCGTTGATCCACGCGCAACTTGTTTCAATCATTGGCGGCATGCGCCCTGGCAATGATGATGACGGCTTGAAATGTTGATGATGGCTTGAAGATGACGCGAGAAGTTCGTCGGAATGACTTGTCATCGACTACATATTTGCGTCAACGGTGAATTTGCATGCAGATACGATAGGCTGCGAGACTGCTGCCCAGGGTTTGAGGGGGGAGGGGGCTCCCTTGGTGGGAGCCAAAATTTTCGCGAAAATTTTCGACGCGCCGAAAGCGCAAGGAAAGTTTGTGGAAAAATTGACATTTTTAGACCAAAAACGGCATTTTTCAGGCAAAAAAAAATGCATTTTTAGCCCAAAGATAAGTCAATTTTGCCCTTTTGGATAGGGAAATTAAACTTTTTTAGGATCTGTGGGGTGATGGCGGTGCCGATAGGCCGAAGAAATTTGGTATTTTAGACCATTTTTGGCAAGAAAATTGATAAATTTTGACCAAAGTTGAACGAAATTTTTCGAATTTTTTTCCCTTTTTCTCCTCCGACCTCCGAAAATTTTTTTCCGTTTGGGGGGTTGTACGTACCCCATGTACCCTCCCCCCTTAAATCCGTCCCTGCTGCTGCCATGTTTGAGGTGTGGTTAGGTCATTGATTCAATCTTGGTTGGTATTGATTGATTGATTTCATATTTATCTTTTTGTATCTTGCCTTGACACATTGCTTTTGGTATATGAAATTCACTTTAAAAATGAAAAGAGATCAGTGAAAGGAAAATCCGTACACTCCTTTTAGTTCGTCAGTAAAACAATAAATGCTAATGTTTATTGTTCAATTTTTTCGTCTCATCATCCGCGGCGCTTTTTCACCAACCATTCTAGGCGATCAACGAATATTTGCACGCATGGTTCAAGCACGACAACAATGCAAGGTTGAATATCTATCGAAAAGAAGGCGAAAAATTAAAGCAATTCTTAAAGACCCGAAGTTCGCTTGTTTGGCACTGTGATGTTCTCGCTTCCGACCTCATCATTGGCACAGCTCCAACAATCGCTGGATTCAGCCCATCTCCGCTTTCTACTTCGTGGAGCCGCACAGATAAGGATGATTGTGCCCAATAAAATGGTATTTTTTACATTCATTTTAGCGAATAATTGTGGGTGTTTGTCGATTAAGTTCTTCGACGACAATGCGACGTTTCCGTTGCGAGAGAGTCACCACTTTTTGGTTGAGCGGGCAAAGCTGGTAGCATTTTTGCAAGAGCGTGTCCATCACTGTCCCCAAGCTTCCTTCCACAACGCCGATGTAAGATTGGGTTGGGGGGATTGGAATACAAATCAGTGCGTTGTTGTAAGTCCGTGATGATTTGCTTGTACTTATTAGTTGTTGCGATATGAGCTGCCTCCTGAACTGGCCCCCTTCCCTTTGCCGTTGCATCTTTCCAGCCGGTGGACCCGGCTGCCCGGCACTGATGGCCTTGTTGAGTTCAGCATCGACTACGAAGTGTCTTCCGGATTTGGCGGCGGCGCAAGTGTGCTTCAGAATTTGGCCCTCAACACCAAAATCTGCACACAATCGGGCGACTGTCTGGGCATTTCAATACTCCGGTCCGAGCCCCCGGCAAAATGGTACGATGAAAAAATTATGAGGTTGACGGAGAAACACATTGGTCCATTGCCAGGATTGCCGAACAAAGTGTGCTCAGCTGGGAATTCCGGGAACTGCCAACCTCATCACAGGGCTCCCTCAAAGCAATGCTCAAATGCTTAGAAGAGTTGCCAGCGACGAACACATATGTGCAGTTTCAGGTTCAGTCACTGTTTTTTTTAAGTTGCTAGCCTATAAGGCAATCAGGGTAGAACGATTGGGAACTCCCGAACCGAACAGGAGACAAATTCTTCGGTGCATCGAGCGTCTTGAAGAATTTTCGCATTCACTCGCTGGCGTAATCGTGTTTCCTTAAGAAATTATTTTCTTAAAAATTTTAGAGGGAGAGAGAGAGACAACCTGGGAGGGGCAGCACGCTCGATTCGGTCCTGTAAGATTCTAATCCCGTGCGCTATGACTTATGAAAGGAAGTGAGTTGAGACGACCTTATTGTGGATAGATAGAGCACATTCTAAACTACAATTTGAAGCTGCCGGATTGTCTTATTTCTAAAAAAGTCAAGGGTAGAAAAATTCCCAAAAATTGATTAAATCGTTACGCGCCTAAAGTGATACTAGGTTGTATCATAAAAAAGATCGCTTTTTTACATTAGGCCAACTCTAAAATATGTGAAACAGAAAAATGTCCAAAAATCATCGATGATAGCCCTACCATAGCTCTACAATTTTGCTTTTGGACCGGATTGTCCAGCGTTGCTAATCATCGAGAAAAACGGCCTTGAAGTTGGTAGGGTCGAAAATGCCCAATCCGGTTTTCCTGTTTAAAACCGGTTCAAGGTGGAGAAAATGTGACACATATACTTGGTCCCTAGCACAGTCACCCACGACCACGATTCCATTCCTCTCCCCCCTCCCCCTTCCATTATGATGATATTGCTATTTCTACGTTGCTTTGGGGTACAACCCCAAAATGCCTCGTCTAGTGGACGGCTACCCCAGAACTGGCCAACCCGCTAACCCGCGGAGTATTAAAAAATAGTGTATACGGTGTCTTTAGGCATTGTTTCTAAAAATTGGGCACTTTTGCGTTAGGCATTTTGGTGGGCTCCGGTTGCGGTTTTTTATTTAGCGTTAGAGGTGAGCTGTGCTGGGGACAAAACAGTGGTGACAAATGGTGAGTGAAACGAGCTGTGCATCTTTTCCCCGTCTTTTTGCATTTACATTTAATGGTTGTTTTTAGGTGCTTGACAAGTGCTTGTCCGGTGCGCATGTGCAGTTGGATGATGCAGATGAGACCTATTCGCTGAGTGTGTTCAGAAGGAAACTTTTGGCTGGCAAATACTTTTGCGAGCCTAAGATCAACTAATTAGATGCATAATGATGTATGTGTGTGTACGGTCCACAGTCAATTGCTCAACGCCAACCATATCAACAATCCATGCGCACAAAAATTAATTATTAATTAATAAAAGTGTTTCCGAATTATGTCATTTTGTATTATTTTTCGGTCCTAGACAACCAAATTCGCATCACGTTTTGATTGTGATATTATTGTTCGTGCAGGCATTGTCGAAAACTTTGAGATAAATTCCTCTTCAGGGGTCTACAGTAAGGGCTGGCATTCGGAACGGAGCCTGGCTGGAACTATTAATGATTTTTCTGTTTCTATGGCATGCCGGTGGATTCGGGATTTTCGGAAAAAAATTTAGCCACAACAAAGGCGCAGGCAGAAAAATAATCGTTTTTCTGGCATCTTTTAACACATTAACCCCTTTGAAATGTATGAGTGATTCATGGTGCAACCAACCACAAAAAGGGGAATTCTAAATTTTCGCCGCAGTGGAAAAATTAAGCTGACCATTTTTGAGGAAATGGGGTAGTACCATATTGGACGATAGGAGAGAAAGAGAGAAATTCTAAATTTCGCCAAATTTCTAAACAATTTTTTGTTTAAAAGGGGAAACTTTTTAAAAGCTTTTTGAGAGCTAGTGAATTGCTATCTAAATTCGGCCGTTTTAGTCCTTTTAGGACAATGGGAAAAAACATTAGCTATGCTACTCCATTTTTCCATAGGTAGGGTTTTTCAGCAAACCGACAAGGCAAAATTTAGTATCGAACTATCGAATCAGAAAATCCGATGTTATTGGAACACGAAAGGAGCAGTGGAAGTCAATGGGTCTCATCAGCAGAATTTGCACTCGCATCCACAGCCTAACGGACACTGAGACTGTTCCTCGAACCAGGCGGTCAAATGGGCAAAGTGGCCCCCGTGACTGCAAGCGGTGCAAGTGGCCATCACACCTGAAGAAAGAGTGAGAGTCGGAGGGAGGAGGGACGGCCAAACACCAACCAACCTCGACAAGGCTGTTCGCAGACAGCACAATCTACGGCGGGAGGGAGACGAAATGAGTGAAATGAACAAGGGGGAGACCGGCGAAGATGCATCATTTATTCGCCAGCTCCGGAAATGGAAAATTCACGGGTGTTGCCCATATATACTAATGGGGAAGACTACAAGACCCAAATGACTGATGAGGCCTAATAAAGGGCAAATAATGAACGTCTGAAGTAGTTGTGTCAGAGTTTCCTTATGCCAAACATACTGACTGGGAAAAGAAGTGAAATGCCTTATGTCAATCACTTGGACACACCATTTACAAAAAAAGACTAACTTCGGGGTTGTTCTGACAAATTTTACCTAATTCAACTTTTTCGATCGTGCGACGACAAGCGTGTTGCCGCTGCGATGCTCCACGACAATGTCTTCGTCTTCGCCCATTTCGACAGCAGAAATTTCGCTTGGGGTTGTAAACACGGCCGGTGAAATGCCGCGCGTCAACACGCCTGCCGCCGCTTGCAAATCGCACGATCGTAATAAGTGCAGCAGAAGCGGGGCCGCTTCGCATTTCACGCCCATCCGACTTATTATTATTAGACACGCATGCTGGGCGTAATACAGAAAGCGTACGAGTCGGAGTCCGCCGACATTTTGTGCAATTGGATCCAGCAAGTTGCTGTTGGCCACAAAATGTGCACCAGCACAGTGCTAAAAATCAAATTTGTGTTTGTGTTTTTCTGATGCTGCTATTGTTATTGGTAGACTCTTGGAAGCGTAGGCGGGGCAAATTTTTGTTTATCGAATAATAGAGAAGACGATTTATACAAAAATGCAAGCGAAAAATTTAATTGCTTCTCTGTCCGCATAATAACCTTAAAAAGGGGACAAAGTCTCCTGCATCCATCATCTTAAGTCCTTCCTTATTAGGGGAGAGTAAGGAGTCAACTATATACAGTATAATTTAATAATATATAGGGAAAAGTTTGATGGAAATTGGTCAATTTCTTTAAGAATTGAACATTTTTTTGAATTTCGAAAATTCGAAGGAATCAAGGAATGCGGCAAAATGCAGCATAAATAGGGGAAAAGGGACATTCTGATGCATTTTGTTGTTATAACTATGCAATTACCGAATATCGTGCCAACAGATGATTCGTCGTCGTCGCCGTCTCTCGCAGCACAGTGTTTCAGAACCTCTGCACATTTGCGAAACATTCGCCACCGAAAGAGAATGTCTGCATATCGACGTCGCAGTTCATCGAAGCGGGAACAGAGCGCGGGGTCGATCAGTCTGAATGCAGTTATGCGAAAAACAATGGCTTCAATAATTATT
>JAEHOM010000454.1:0-11875 GCA_016433075.1 Hoplolaimus columbus | reverse complement strand
AGAATCTTGGAAAGAACATGACATTGGCATTAATTAGTTGAGAATGACTGACCATGAATTGGAGCTCGGGCGGAAGTTCGGTGGCCAACCGGCTGAAGTGTTGCGGCGGCGTTGGGCGCGGGAAGAAGAAGCGGTAGCAGCGCCAGATGATGAGCACAGCGAACGGGTAGAGGAGCACAGCAGCACACAGTTTGACAGCCAACGGGCTCAGAGTCGTCGAGCACCGGAAGCAGCTCTCCATTTGGGTGAGTAGTTGTGAATAGAATCAATCTGCAAATGAGTGGAAATAAAATGAAAAAAGTAGCAGTTAAGCACATATGGATGGTCAAATGTGAAAAAATGGACAAAATGGACATTGCAAAAGAAAATGCGAAAAAGGACAAAGCTGCGAGGGTGGTATAAATTGGAAATGAGCGAAGTTGGGTTTGGGAGGGGGAGGTAGATGGATGAAATTGATTAAAAATGATGGGAAAATGAGAATGAAAAACAGCTTTAAATACACGCATTTAGATGAACAAAGAGAAAAGCGGATGTGCACTGTCTGATGCTTTTGTTTGAAGTTGCACATTGGAAGTGATGAGAAAAAAGTTGAGCGTTATGAAGCGAATGTTTGATTGATGTCGCCAAAAGATTCGAGGGAAAGTCCCATTGCCATTGTGCAAATCTGCAAATTCATAAGCATCGGCACAGTACAATACAGCAAATGAGTGATGAAGCGCGAGAACAAGCGGTAATTAAGAGGAGAGTAAGAAATGGCCAATTGGAATGAAATTTGGAAGAAAAATGACCTTTATATACTGGTATGTGAACAGAGGAAAAGGAAAAATAAGAAAAAGTCGCGAATTGACGAAATGAAAGCGGCATGAAAATGAAATTAATGAAATAAAAAAGATGATTAGACTGGGATTTGACGGGTTAACCAAATCTCGGCAAAAATCCACCTAAAACGATTGGTAATGAGCTCCTAATAGCCTAATACTAATAACGAAAAAAAAGCGGCATACGTCCCATAAAAGATGGTGAAAAAAATTAAAAAGTAAGGGACATCAATCACATCATTGTCCTTGTCCTTATCCTTTATTAGTTCACTTAAGACACCACGCCAAGGGTTCTGTGACATTTGCGCCCCGGACATTTGCGCACCGCACAGCTGCGCACATGGTACATAAGCAAATATCAAAATATAAGTACCCGATTTTGCCTGGGCTGGCAAAAATTTTGCTGAATAAAATTTTGGCTTTATTAAAGATTACGCAAAATTCCATTTTGTGCTGGCTGCGCAATTGTCCGCTTTGAGTACGGGGCGCAAATGTCCAGGGCGCAAATGTTATTTCTACTTGGATTTTTGTTTTTTCTTATGAGATTTTTTCAGACTATTCCTCATATTCTATTATAATTGTAAAAATGGAACAGCAGCCGCCGCAGTCACTTCCGCCAATAGAGGTAACTAATTAGTTTAAATCATTTTTTGGTTTGCTCTGTTTTTAAGCATCTTTTCATTTGTGCCCAAAGTGCGGATCCTTTCTCTGTTTTGGTGCTGGATCCGCTCACCGGTTCGAGTCGATGGTCGCTGCGTGGTGCAGAATTGCAAAAGGGCACGATCCGCACTGCCGAACCATTAGGTTTTTTACTTGCAAATACATAGCAGAAGGGGAAGGTCATATCTGGTACATTTAGTCTATTAAGAGCTTTTTGTTATGTTATAAAACTGGCTTTTATGGACCAATTGCTGAAAAAATTGTTAAATCTAGAAAATTATATCCACATTTTAACTCACAAAACTCAATTATTGCTCAAATTTTCCCAGATTTTACCAACAGGTGATCAACCCACACACTTGTGTGTCGCCCTTGCCGACAAACCCATCTTGAACATAATCTCATTGGCCGGCACATCGACGAATAAACCTGCTGGAGGCAAGCCAACCTCTTCTCAACAGCATTGCATCCGGTCTTATGTCACCCATCCATTGCATTTTCTACAAACCCATCCGTGCGGCGAATTCGTGTTTGCTGGTGCGGACAACAAACTCTTCACATGGGAGGTCAGATTTTGTTTTAATCTTTTAATCTACGAGGCGCTTTTAAAATTTAAATATTAGAACAGAAAAATCTCATAGTTTTCCTGCCTTCCTCGGTATTAATAAGTTTTTTAGTGGAATACCAATATAATGGGATTTTCTTTCATCTTTTTATCGCACTTTTACTGATAAAATGTTCGATTTTTACGAAGGACTCTCCATTTGGCCCTCTTTTCAATTCTTTTTTCTGACCTCGATGATTTTTTAGGTGCATTCTGGTCAATTATTGTCAATTGTAGAAGAACACATTCGTGAACTGAGTGCTGTGCGTGTTTCTGCATGTGGCCATTTCCTTGTGACCGCCTCATTGGATGGAGACGTGAAAATCTACTTGACTGCCAGGTATTAAACTCGCAAAAATGTCGATGAATATCTTAACTGTACAAATTACACAATAAAATTGTGAATTAAAAGCGATGGCGGAGTGAAAAAACTTCCTCTGTGTTATCAAGTGATCCTTTTATAAACAGATTAGTTTCAATATTTCCTTCATTTGTTTGTTTTTTTTCTCAGCTTTTACACTCGAAAAAGCGAAAACTAAATTTTTTGTTTACTGCTTTTTTCAACAGGAACCTTTAGAAAAGTAATAAAAAGTAACCTTTGGTCATGCTGCCATTAGCTCCTTCACAAAAATGAAAATG
Organism: Hoplolaimus columbus; assembly: GCA_016433075.1. Lineage (NCBI taxonomy): Eukaryota > Metazoa > Nematoda > Chromadorea > Rhabditida > Hoplolaimidae > Hoplolaimus > Hoplolaimus columbus. Next base: position 9,154 of record JAEHOM010000454.1, on the reverse strand, counting down.
CGATGAAAATCAGTAAATTGTCTAAATATGCCTGGAGCCCTGGAGATGTAGACATGCGGCTGGCGCCAATTTTCTTATTAAATTCAGTTTTTAATTTATTAAGCCTTATTGCGGAAAGCGAAGGAGGAGAAGGCGTTAGCCAGTCGGCGCTTGCCTCTTACACCGCCCACTCACTGCCTGTCACCGATTTATTTCTCTCCGCCGCCGCTTTCGGGACTCTTCGAGTGCTCTCGGTGTCCGCTGACCATACAGCCGTTCTGTACTCGTTGGCAACTCGACAGGTGACTTACTTGGTTTCTCTTCAAATTAATACATTTGCATAGGACATATGCACGTGTTTACATATTGAAAATTTTTGCTTTATTTAATCTAAATTTCAAATATTTGTTAAATATGATATGAAGGAAGGAATATATGAAATAATAATAAAAGATCAAAGCACATATGAGTTCATATGTACACGTTGATGCAAAAATTTCTTAACATCCTTTATATACCCAAATGTCAGTACTTGCTAAAAAGTTTTGCTATGAAAATAGATTTTGTTGCGCATCACCACTGATCAACCGTTGAGTGCCTGTTGCATGGATCCAGCTGAATTGCGCATTTTCATCGGTGCAAGCTCTGGATTGATAGTCTCTGTTGATATCTGTGCTCAGGTGAAATTGAATTTAAGAGAATAAGTATTGAGATCAAGTCAAAATTGATATGAAATTGATGGCTTGAGGCAGAGGCAATCAAGACCATCACAAGGAATTTCTGATGGGCTAGGTCTTAATCTAGCAAATCTTACCTCTTTTTTTGATGAGCTGTTTTTTCAGAATTCGGTAGATTTTCCAGAAATCAATTGAATTTGGAATAAAAATGAACTTTTTTATGCTATTTCCGATTCAAGAAAGGGAATGTTTAATCCGTTTTCACTCTCTTTAGTTCAAAAGCAGTTTTGTGCGCCTCTCGACTCCGTCAACAGAAGGAGATGGCAAAACCGTGAACGCTGTTCAACCATCGTCCTCATCATCTTCATCCAACAGCGGGGTCACCAACAGCTTATTTGCGCACCAGCACAAAGCACCTCCGTGCAAATTGAGTGTGTCTGCGGACGGCGCGCGGTTGGCATCCGGCGACACTGAAGGTCGCTACTGCATTTGGGACACACTGAATGGACAGTGCGTGAAAAGCGGAAAGATGAACGGTGAGTGCAAACTTTTTTTCACTGTTTCAATAGTTTTTCAAAACACGAACGGAATTTTAAACGTTATTTTTTATATTGTGAAAACTATTTATTCGTAAATTTGATCCAATGCATTTCCAAATTTAGGCCCAATCGCTGCACTTAGCTTCCGCCTTAATTGGCCTTGGCACCCAAAACAGCAACAGGACGACGGGGATCAGCAGCAATGCAACAATGTGCCTTCAGTTTCTGCTTTCCAGCGACAACAGTTGCCGGTGCGAAAGTTGAACGTGACCAACAGACATGGGACGGCGGATGATGAACAGCTCAAGGCGCTGGACGAGGTTGTGTGAGATTGGGAATGATTTTTTAGAATATTTGACGAATTTTTTCACAGAAAGGGCTGCAGGAGCTGTTCAATTCACTGATTGACGCAATCAATGCTGGCACTTACCAGCACACGCCAATGGAGGCGGAGGCATCAATGTCGGGACGAAGAAAAAGGGTCAGTTTGACAGTCTCATAGACATTCTTCAGCGTAACTTTTCAGTTTAAGCTTTCAACTCCGAAGAGGGACAATGACGCGAAACGGAGTCGCTCTGAAGCTGATCGCTGCGGTGAGATGGTGAATGGTGGAGACAACGAGGCGGATGATTACATCAGTAGCGAAGAGCGTGTCCAGCAGTTGGAGCGCGAGTTGGCCCGTGTTTCGCAATTGAACGCGGAGCTTTACTCATTTGCTGCCAGCGTTGCATTGGATGAGAGTGGCAGCAGCGGAGGTTTTGGTACTTAAATTTGTCGCTGAAATTGTTACTTCTTTTTACCATATAGTGTATTCATTCGTCCGTTGTCTGTTGATTACTTTTATTTTGGATAAATTTCACTTTAAAAGGAGTGAGAGAGGTAAAGAAGCATAAGTGCTGAAATCGAAGAAAATAAAAAAAGAAAGCCAACAGCCAAACCTAAAACCCATCGTATAGAATTTTGGATTGGAGCCGCTAAATACGTTTTTGTGGAATGCCATGGGATATTCGTCACACATCACCAAGGGGGGAGTATGATCCCCCGCCCACGCCGCAACCGAGAAAAATCAGTAAAAATGCAATAAAAAAACGGATTTCGCTTGGGTGACTACGCAAAAAGCGAAAAATTTATCAGTAGTGGACTACGCAAGCCACCTTCCGGTGATGTATGATATTCGTCCCTGCTGCCACTCACCCGCGGCAAATATGAATCAAATTATTTGGGTGTATTTTCGAATGGATGGAGGGCAGAAAGAATTAAAAAGGGCATAGAAGTAGTGCTTCTGATAAGAAAATGTGGTAAAGGCCATTTTTTCGCACGGTAGTGAATATCCATTGTTCGAGTTGATCTTTAAAAGCATTGGCATCGATCTGGATGGAATGGGTTCCATGACATAAAATCCAATCGGAAAACATTTTTTAACCCCTAAAGAATAATTACTTTCCCTTAAAGATTTTTGTCCCCTAATAAGAATTACTCAATTTCCTCTTTAAGTACTTGTACTTTATGGGGAAAGTATTTCTTAGGGAGTAATGTTTAGGGGGGAAAGTGACAGTTTTTAGATGATTAAAAATGGCTTGTCGCCAGAAAAACACGTTAAATGCAACGCGATCCCATGTTTTATTCGGCAATTTATTCTTATGAATTTGTCCCATCCATTGTTCTTTTCGAGCAATGATGACAAGGCATAAACAAAGATTTTCACCTCTTCTATTAAGCATTCGGTGACTTTTTTTTAAACTTTGGTACGAAGAAAAATAAGATATGAATAAATGGGAATTCTGGAGGAAAACATATGGGAAATATACAAAGAAAATCAAAGTATCAATTGGGACATAACATAAAGGCGAAATGATTTAAGGAATAACAATCCTTTCGAAAAAAATTTTGAAGGATAATTGTAAGGTAAATGGGTGTAATCGTCCACCCATATTAAGACTTCGTACTTCTTTACAATTTTATCCTATTTGTGAAGGCTAAAAGAAGCAAGAGGAGACAAAGTCGTGTGGACCGAATGGAGAAGTCGATATCAGAGGAGCAAAAACAATAGATTCGGAACAACTTCCATCAGGCTTGAGTCAGATAAAATTTGTGGATACAATTGTAGCCATTTTTGAGGTCTGTTGGACCCCATTTATATTATAATAATCAGGCGAATGACGGGGGATGGACAGAGGCTTTGTGGTTGGATGGTTGGGTTTGTGAAATACAATGATAGGAGACAAACGGGGATGATGGCGGGGCGGGATGACGGATTCAGGGGATTTATGTCATGCACAACGCGCAGTGAGGACAGATGTGCTCCGTGGATGAAAGAATAAGTTGCAAAACAAAAGCAAGAACGGCTTCCCAAAATGTGGTATTACAAGCACTGATTGAGGGGGAAAGGACGACGGGGAAGGTGCGCCATGTGGCAGAAGTATGGCAACAAATATAATCAAGGGAAAGGACTCTTATTTGACACCCCTACAGGAGGTAAGCCAAACTCGAGAGTTAATTCAACTAGAGAAAGCCGTCGTTGGTTACCCGGTCCTAAAAAGTTCCTTTCTTAAAGATAAAATCTCAAGCCTTGCAACGTATTCCGTATTGGGTGGGGGGAATCCGGACCTCGTAATTAGACTGGCTTACCCAGCGTATGCAACATGTAATAATTTTGAATAAATAAAATTGACAACGACCCAAAGATTTCCCAATCGTAAATAATTTTTCTCCACGCCTTCCCGTGTCCAGTCTATCATCATATGTCTGCCACACAATTAGCAGAATTTCCATCGATTACCACATGATCTGCAGAACACAAACGTCGTCATGGGCTCGTCCGCACTCCGCGTTTGCATTTGGCTATATGTGCATACTTTTGAGCCGCACTTGTGGCATCTGTAACGAGGACGGGGAGTGTAATTTCGGGGAGTGCGTTTCACACATCCGTCCGCATCCACCTGCGGTCGGTGGGGCACTCATCTGCCCAGACGGTCCAATGTTTTGGACAAAGACACTCTGCAACGAATGTGTCAGATCAGAAAGTGTTAAAAAGTTGACAAGCACAAAAAGCACGAAAAACAAAAACCAAGGCAGAAGACACTCACTCTTTTTTGAGTTTACAATTTATTATCAGCGCAAAACACTTTTGAATTGTGCCCTTATTTCAACACGCATCCCCACCTGAACATGTCGGTTGGGGTACCTGTAAACAAGAAATTTAAAAGTAAATATCAGCAAAAACGAATGCTTTTTAGGACATTACCCTCTTGGACGGACATTTGATGCTCAAGTATGGACTCCTTCGTCAGATTCTCTCGAACCTTCTTCATTTCTTCGGACGCCATTTCATCCGCAGTCATGACCGCAAATTTCTCGGCACTCACTGCTCCCGTCAACACATTCACGCGCAACGCATTGTTCTTTTTGTCACGCAAATTGAACACCTGACATGAGATGTAAGCGGTAAAATTGTGCACATCCATCTACCCTCATATAGGCTAATTTATTTGGTAAATGTCGATTCTTAACTAATTTTTCAGTCATTTTTTTTCATTCTTAAATGATAATTTTTTCGATTACGCGTGTGATGGCGGGCGGGCGAGGAACTCAAGTCAAACCCTCCTTGCTCATGCTCATGAGAGAGACCTCCCCCCCCCCACATCCATTAAAATTGTAGTAAAATCAGCATTTAAAGACTCCTCGATTGACCATTACACGAAAAGTATTAAAGGAAACAATTTTGTACAGATAAGTCGAACAAAACATGTTTACACTTTAATCCAAAAACATAGTGATATTTAATAAAACGCAAAAATCGATGTGAAATTAAAATAAAAAACAGAGAAAGCAAACCCTCGAACGAAGCGCCGCCTTGTACTTGTCTCCAACGCCTCTGTGATGCTCGAAAAGACGTTCCTCAACACGCTTGGCTACTTCTTCCGGCTGAAGAGCATCTTAAGAACAAAATCACCTTAATTGTGTTGTAAAAAAGTATCAGATGCGAGCATAACTAAATTCGCTTTTATAATAGAAACAGAATGAAGCCAAAATTAGCAATTGCTTTTTGCCATGAATGATGTATTGAAGAAGAGATTGTTTGCATGAGATATGTATGTCTGACCAATAGTTATTTTGTTTCTTTTTTCAGTCGGTATTTTTAACACTGCGGGAGACACAAACAAATACTTCAGACATTCGCTTCGATACATCATTTTTTGAAGTCACTTTGGCGGTCATTTTACTATTTTAAAATTGGTCTGAAATGGTTTTCCAGCTATGTCAGTGTAAATGAAAATTGACCCTTGCTGATGAAATCGCTTGCAATTTTTTGAAGTGGCTAAAGGTACAAAAAAGAAAGATTCATTTAATTCTATTAGTATCTTTTATAAGCGAACTTAATTACGCTCGCTCCTGGTAAATGAATAACCAACCATTTGGTACTTCACCGCTTGTAAGTGCATTGAGCAATAATTGAACGCTTTTGGAACGCACCTGAATAGGAAAATGAATTTAGAAAACAGAGCACGAAACAGAAAAATTTAGATGTGTTAACAGAACTACATATAAATATATATTAATGTTCTAATTTTTTAAATTTCACATTGAGTCTTGAACATGAACATCGGCGTCGGATTTAAAATCAAATTGTCAAAAGTCAAATTTTGTTTCTGACCGGAAATTGGCAATATATGGGTAGATGATATTGGTAAAAAATTAGCAAAAAATTAGCCATACATCTGTCCCAGTTCCTCCCGAAACTGTGGACATGGTTCCGTTTGGCTTTTGCTGTCGCTGATCTAACTGTTTGTTGGTGATCGATGTAGTCGCCTTCTCTTCCTTGGCAATGGATGCACTGCGCTCCTCCGGCGATTTTGAACGATTGCCGATCTTCTCGTCAAGCAGTGTTTTCCAGCGCTTAACAACATAATAACAAAGAATTAAGCGAGAAAATAAAAGTAACAAGCGATATACAAATCGAAATGGGAAAAAATATTTACTTTGATGAGCAACTTGCAACGCTTTGCGAGTTTTTCATCGGTAGTCTTCTTGCGGAATTCATTTAACACCATTCCGATCCGAGTTTTCTACAACATTAAGCAAGTGTAATCGTATCATTAAAAAAATAATAATTAAGATTTAGATCACTCTCCTAGACCCTATGATCTATAATAAATTCGAACAACTTAGTATGCTCAAATTTTTAACTCATTATTTGGTGGAGGCAAATGTTTCTTCCCCTTTCCTAGATACAGCTCATTAATGAGTCATTGATTAGACCAATCATGCTGGATAACATAATTTTTCCTATTAAAACGTTTTTAAAAAATATGGAAGCAATTTAATAGGCACGGAAGAAAATATAAGATTTGACCACTATTAAAAATATAAAAAAGAATTGAGATAAAATGAAAAGAGGAAACTCTGGTTCTAGTAAAGCGTCCAACGTAATCTGGCAAAAATTGCGTAAATGTTTTTTTGGAGGGGAAGACTCCTTTACTGCTAAATTATTTTGGCGAGATCAAGTATCAATTAAGTTAAAACGATCTGAAACGAAAGGAAATGACTATAAAAATTCAAATATACGGTATATCCAAATTCAAACCAGCCAATCAGCTTTTAAACAAATTCAAATCAGCCAATCAGCTCTTTCGCTTCAAATTAGTTTACGCTCTCCTTTTTTCATTCTATTTGATCTCGCCAAAATAATTTGGCAGTAGTTTTACCTAACTAACTCCTTGATTATTGCGTATTCTATGCAATTTATTTCCATAAGAAAGTTAGTAACCGTAAGCACGTCGATGTTCACCTGCGCCTCCTCCAAGGCCGAGATCAATTCAACTGCGTTGTCAGTCTAAAAATATAAAAATTGAATAGGACAAAATTGACAAACCGCTTTATCTCCCTCAATCATTTTCGATAGCTTGCGTGATATCTCCATAATAAAAGTTTCGAGTTGTTGACTCATTTTTTAAAGAATAAGTTGTAGCTGATCCAATAAAATATCAATAATAAATATTAGCAATATATTATCTGAACTACAAAATATCAATGCAAAAATATGCATGGAATTAGTTGCCCGCAAATGGAGTGATCCCCTTCCATGCAATGCATAGATTGTTTAATGAAATCTCTAATATTCATGATTGTGTTGAAAAAAAGGAGCCCAAACCCAAACCTCCAAACATCAACAAATAAGACAAGATCACAAGAGCAGGCAGTCATCAAAATCAAAATTGCCAATCTCCAATGCCCAATCTAATAAATTTCTACTACAGAAAAAAATACTAGAGAAAATTGTCGAAGCGGTTCCATGTAATTGATGTATTGCATGTAGAGATGCCAGTTTCCACATTTTCTTACAATTAATAAAAATGAAAATGTAGATAAGAAGAACATTTCTACCTATTGGTAGATGGTAGAGTTAGAGTACTGCCAATGCCAAACAAATTATTTTGGCGAGATCAAATAGAATGAAAAAAGGAGAGCGTAAACTAATTCGAAGCGAAAAAGCTGATTGGCTGATTTGAATTTGAATATGCCGTACATTTGAATTTTTATAGTCATTTGCTTTCGTTTCAGATTTTTTAACTTAATTGATACTTGATCTCGCCAAAATAATTTGGCAGTAGATGCTTGGTAGATGGGAGAAGATGGCTACATATATACATAAATGCCAATCACCACAATTTCTACCTTGTTTATTTAAAAGCGTCTTACAGGACAGCCAGCAACTAAAAACACCTTTTCCTTTTCCAACCAAACCACCTTTTCCACTCCACCTTTTCAAATTTCCACGCTCGAAATCGTCTTTTCTTTATTACATTTCTTTTCATTCTTTTTTATACATATTAACGCAAATAATGCAACAATTAGATGTCTCTGATCGTTGATCGATGATTGCATGCAGTGAATAATCAATCAAATTCGAAACAGCCATTGGATCCAATCTGTTTCGCTTGTAATTTGTAATCAACAACAAGCGTTGCGATCTACCAAAAATGCGCTCCACGGACGCGGCAGTCGCAGGAACGGCCAAAATTTCATATGCAAATGCAGAAAGAAACGGCAATTACTCTTTTATTTAGCCCAAAAGGCAATGACATCAACTAAATATTCATTCGGCTTCTGCTGTACAAAGATTGATGTAATGTTCCATTTCGGCCTCATCGTCATTCGACCTTATTGAAAAATGGGTTCAAATATTAGTATTTCTGTTATCCACAATTGATTTCAACAATTTCTTGTCAGCATTAAGCATTTGATAAAATTCTGGGCAAGAACATTGAAGTTCACCTTCATTTGGTGTCTATTTTGGTCAAGATTGGAGCAAAATTGATCCAAAAAAATCGAGTCGTTTTGGTAAAATCAGTTTATAGAAGCTTTTGGTGGCCGGCGGTGCCGATAGGCGCCGCCTTGGAAAATTTTGGAATTTACGCCATTTTTCTTAAAGAAATTGTCACTTTTTTGGCTTCAAAAAACTCAATTTTCCTTTTTTGTGAAGTACTATCTTTTGAAGCGCCATCGGCGGGGAAATTTGAAAAGGTGGGTGGAGTGGAAAAGGTGGTTTGGTTGGAAAAGGAAAAGGTGTTTTTAGTTGCTGTCTGTCCTGTAAGACGCTTTTAAATAAACAAGGTAGAAATCTAGAAATTGTGGTGATTGGCTTCATTATGTATATAGCCAGCCATCTCCATCTACTCCATCTTTCAACTTTTGATTTCCAATAGATGGTTTTTAAATCGATCAAATTCTTGTGAAACAAAGCGTTTAATAATTTTTGAAATGCGCTAACTTAGCAACTTTACTGCCAAATTATTTTGGCGAGATCAAGTTTCAATAAAGTCAAAACAATCTGAAACGAAAGCAAATGACTATAAAAATTCAAATATACGGTATATTCAAGTTCAAATCAGCCAATCAGCTTTTAAACAAATTCAAATCAGCCAATCAGCTTTTTCGCTTCGAATTAGTTTACGCTCT
>JAEHOM010000453.1:0-11892 GCA_016433075.1 Hoplolaimus columbus | reverse complement strand
TGCATTTGAACAATTTACTGGTTTTTTGATATAGTATACTGATAAAGGTTGATATGCTTCACTTTGAATTGATGGATTGGCTGAACGAGAATGACGAGCACTCTATGGTCGGTGAATTTTCTCAAATTCACCGGTGATTTTATTAAAAAAAAATTAAGGACATTCTGAGGAATGCGTACAATCGTGATAAGGCGGACAGCTTTCCACAAACATCCGATCACACAAAGTTCAGCAACTCCGTTGTGGACGTGTTTACACAATTGAATGAGGCTCTCAAAGTGCTCAAGCAGGTCAGAGATCGGAAGGCCAACAATTTGAATTTAAAATAAAAAATTACTTCTCAGATGGACTGTCCGAACCCGGAGGTATATGTTGAGATGATGCGCAGATTCTCCACCACGGTCGGCATTTTTTAATTTGTTTGTTTAAATCCATTTTTCAGCTCAACAAAGTGTTGCTCGCCTATGCGGACATGGTCCAAAAGGACTTTTGCCGTTTTTCGAGCAGCGAAAAGCTGGCCTGCATCCTAATGAACAACGTGCAGCAATTAAGGTCGAAAAATTCAGGAAAATAAATTGAAAATCGCTTCTTATTGTTAGGGTCCAACTGGAGAAAATCTATGAGAACATGGGCGGCCCGAAGCTGGACCCGGACTCCAACAGGGTGTTGAACAACCTGCAGAAAAAGGCATACTTTTATTGATTTGTTGTTTGTTGCCAATTTATTGATTGTTTGCAGCTGAACAACGTGCTGGACAAGCTGTCCGCGCAGTTTGTGGTCAGTCTGGAGGCCGGCATTCAGGAGCAGATCAACAAGCTGGGCGCACTGCTCACCAAAATCAAGGGGCCCCAGCTGCAGAAGAGCCAGATGGCCGGGGTACACACACGCGCGTTGGAAATTTTTTTTTAATTTTTGAATTTTCAGGAGGTGGACCTCGTGTTGGAGCCGTTAATGGACTTGTTGGAGGGCTCACTTCAGCGTTATGCAAAACAGTGCGAAAAAACGGTGCTGAAATACATCCTGAAGGTCGGTCAATCGATGGAAAATCGATGAAAAAAATCGATAAATTCAAATTTGTAGGAGCTCTGGAAGATCACCATTGTGAGCATGGAGAAATTTGTTGTGCTGCCGCCGTTGGGCTCATCGGAGCGAGCGGTTTGCTAATCTTTTTTTAATTAAAGCATTTTTTCCTCAATTTTCAGCTTCTCAAACAGTTGCCGAACGCGAAAATTGGTGGTGTCACCAAGCTGATGTCAACACATCTGAAGGAGGGCGTCAAAGGAATGAGTTCGGTGAAGGAAATGATGGTAAAATTTAAATTGAATTATAAAAAAATAATAATTAAATTTGAGGATGCTGCGCGGGATAGTGAGCGTTCGCTGACGCCGAAACAGTGCGCCGTGCTTGACTCAGCATTGGACGCCATTAAGGAGGTAAAAAATTGACACTTTTTTTGCAAAAATTTTAAAGTTTTTAATTTTAGTGCTTCCACGCTGGTGGCCAAGGCCTGAAGAAGTCCTTCTTTGAAAAGTCGCCGGAACTGCAGTCGCTCAAGTACACATTGAGTTTGTACACACAGACCACCGAGCAACTGATCAAGACGTTCATCTCCAGCCAGAAGCAGCAAGGTCGGGCGTTAACAATCGAGTCAAAATTTGAAGCTTAAAGAAAAACCAAAATCCACAACGAACGAAAAGCACACAACAACAACGAAAAGTAAATTCAAAAAATGAGTGCAGAGATGCAACCGGCGAGATTTTTGTAAAATTTTATCTGGATTTAGGTAAACAAAGAATCCGAAATTTCTACTTATTTTTTCGCCAAATGTGACCAAAAATGGATGTTTTTTATGGAAAATTTCACAATTAAGTCCATTAAAGATAATAATAACTTGAAAAATGTTAGCGAATGGTAGTTTTTGCAATAAAATTATGCATTTTTATGAGGAAATTTTCCTCAATTTGTGTGTATTTTATTTTATTTTTTTGCTGATAATATATTTCAATATTTATTATCTTAATCTTTCACTACAAAATTTATCATGCGTTCAAACAAATTCCATGTTGAATAGTTGAATTGTGAGCTTTTTTTGTAGATTTGCCTTCACAAGATCAACCAGTTGGAGAAGTGAGTGTCCAGGTGGATTTGTTCAACCATCCGCATACGGGCGAGCAGAAAATTACTGTCAAAGGTAATAAATAAGCTAAACAGACAGTGAAAAATTATTTTCACGATATTTTTTTTATCCAATTTTATTTTTTTATCGAAATGCTTTTTCAGTGATCGCCGCCAACGATTTGCGCTGGCAAATCACGGGCTCTGGCACGTTCAAGCCGTTTGTGGAGGTACACCTGGTTGGGCCACATTTGGCAGACAAAAAGCGCAAAATGGCCACTAAGTCGCAGAGCAACACGTGGACGCCCAAATTCAACGAAACAATGCACTTGTGAGCAACAAAAACAAATATGCAAATTTTAACAGATTTCATATTTACATAATTGACAAATTGGTTTATAAAAACATTTAATTTTTAGTTTCATCGGAAATGAAGGCGAGCCGGAGCACTACGAGCTGATGTTCCAAGTGAAAGACTATTGTTTCGCGCGCGAGGACCGAATTGTCGGGGTCGGAGTGCTGCAGTTGGCGCAAGTGCTGGAACAAGGCAACTGACCCGAAAAAAAAAATTCAAATTTGGGCTTAAAATTCAAAATTTTACCCAAATTTTTTAAGGTTCATGCGCTTGTTGGGTACAATTGGGCCGACGACTGTATATTGACGAGACCGGACTCATCCTGCTGCGCATCCTCAGCCAGAGGCAAAATGACGAAATTGCAAAGGAGTTTGTACGATTAAAGACGGAGTGTCGGGTAATAAATTCAAAGAAAAAATTTTTAAATTCTTTGTTCAATATTTTAGTATGAAACGGAAACCCAGAGCCTGCTGGTCAGTTCGGCTTCTTCTCAACAAATCGGGCGATGATCAATCAATTTGATCAACAATCTATCAATCAATTTGCGTGTCTCCTCACATGTTCCCCCCCCCTCACATCCTCCCATTCTCATCCTGTGATCTAATCTCTCGCGCACACACTTATGAACCGTCCTAGCCAAACCAGTCAATCAATACCCGATCGATAACCAATCAATCTCTTTTTTGCCCCTTTTCATATGATGTAAGTAATAATGTCCCGGCGTAGTATAGTGCCTTACCCCACGCACGTTTGTTTGTCCCTACTTATTTTGATTAAATTAAAAGCAATTAATTTGGGGTTTGTAATGATTTTGCCATCGAATGTTACGTGGTCATGTAGCGATCAAGGAGGTAGGTCGCTTGCACCAAAAGAAAAACAACGCACCTTAAGCTCTGGCTGAGAAATAATGCAATGGCGCCATGACGTCTATCCGAGCAATTGGATTGGCATCTCTGATGGGACTGTCAAATTTTTTTTTTGGTTGAGTACGGCAATCCACTCACTTTCGGGCGGCATTCCGACTCTTACAACTGCAAAGGTACTTCCATACACTTAAATGCGGATGGGGAATTCTGTTATATAGTCTCTGAAATTGGGATCTGTTGTTAGTAACCCATTTTGCAGTTGCCTTTTTCAGGTCAGCCATCACCAGCACTGCTAAATGGAGGTTGAAGGGAGAGCTCCCTACGGGCTTGAGTATATTGGGGTTAATGCGACGCCCAGGAACTGAACCCAGGACTTCTTGCCTTGGTGAGACAAGTGCTACCACATTACACGTCGCCCCCTAAATTTTTTGCTGACAAAATACAAACACCAATCTGTGTCAGATCAAAGTTGATTATCCCCCTAACAAATGAGAGTTGCTTGTAGCTTGCTTGTTTGCGAAAAAGTGCCTTTGGAGTTTGGAGCCTATCTGCGGTTTTGAACGGTTGAAGTCCGAAGTTGTCGGTCTGTTCAAGAATCTTACTGCTCAAGCTTTCGAACAATTTTTTCCGAAACGTTTATAATCTTTTTGAATTGCGATAGTCTTTATTAAATATGCAATAGCGACGACATTTAAACATCAAAAAATACAAAAAAAAAGCACGGGAAACAAAAATGCTTTTGGGACATTTCAATTAAAATAATAATAGTATAAAAAATTGAGCTGCGCAAGTGGGGGAAGACAATATAATTGGGACAATTTTCGGTCTTCAGAGCTAACAATTTTACCCGCACCCAGACCTGCCAACCCCATATGTAGAGATCCGATCACATTCGCGTCCAAAACGTAATGGCTTGAATCTAGGTGGCTCAGCCCATCATTTTCAATTTTCTTTCAGACTGAGGTCTGAACAGTTACGGATTCGAATCCTCCTCCATTCATTCCTTCCGCGGCGTAACAACACTTTGGACGGTGCAGGCAGTCCTTGCGACACCATTGTGCTCCAACAGAAGCCTTCTTCGCTGCTCTTCCGCATCTCCATTCTTTTCCTCGCGACGCTGCGCCTTCTTAAGCTGAAATCGATAATTGATCGATAAAGTATCGATTTTTCAAAATTAACCATAGACACTGCCGCCGAAGCGAAGACTACCGGAATTGAGTTCCGTTTTTGTTGGCCGCTGTCATTCGCCGCGCTTCGTTTGGCCGACCGATGTTGTGATATTGGCCTTCCTGCGAAAAAGAATTGAAAAATTAATTCACTTGAATTTTTTTATTACATTCAAATAATAATAAATAATTTGTTAACCAATGATGCCCCGTTTTGCGGTTGAGCTAACTTCTCCCAGTTTGGTTGGGTCCCCACTGCCGTTCGCGGACAAGTGATGCGCTGTGCGGACCTGCAATTTGGGACAAATGTCAATGATGGGACAAATCAAAAATATTCAATTGCAAAATCGCTTTAGATTTTTTACTTTCATTTTTTACATTTCCTCCCTCATCAGTCAGATCATTCAAGAAACGAGATGCCAATCCAGGCAAAAAAGTCGGATCCGCAAAAGTTGAACCCGCAACAGCAGAGCCCACAAAAATGCAGCACAGAAACATGTTTTAACAATTTAAAAAAGATCAAATTCCCATTATATTCTCGTGAGTTCGAATTTGTTATTTTTCCCCTCAATTTACCTATTTAAAAATTTCACTGACCAATTTTGAGGTTCCGTTGAGTTCCGTCATCACTGTTCCCGGCTCTAATTGCTGATGTGTTGCGAGCGGTGGAGTTGGCTAAAAAGTTTTTGTGTTGAAATTCTTCTCGGAATTTCGAGTTTTCTCGCGTACTTTGTCCTGGCTCGCCGCCTGCTGACCGCTTCCTCCGCCTCCCTTTGTCTGCTGCAACCAATTGGCCAACCGTTGCGGACAACATTGGCCAAATGTTTGCAGGAATTCGTGCCGGAACAAATTGGACATTGTCGCGTACAGAATGAAATTGACGGAGGAGTTGAGCAGGGACAACTCAATTAGTAAAAAATATGAATTAAAATTGGACAAATTTAAATGAATTGTTACCAAGTCAATCATCGATGACAGTTTGTGCATCGCGAACCGAACCTGGGGCCGCACAGCGATGGCCACCACAAAAATGCCCTGGGGCAGCTCCGTGATCAGGAACACGGCCACGATGATCTGCAGAATTAATTCAAATTTATTTGGCACTAATTATGGTATTTATTTTTTACCGTAAGCATTGCAGTGGTCCTTTCGGCCTGCGTCTTGGAGCCTGCAAAAAATCGATTTTTGTCGAAAAAAATCAAATCATTTTTTCTCAATTTCGAAACGAATAAAAAGAAATCGATTTTTTCCCGACTTTTGAATCGATCTGACCTCCTCCTCCGCTTGCGCCGGCGCCCTTCTCCGCCTGTCCCGGGCTTCTTCCGCCACCATTCATGTTGTAGACCGAATTAGAGGCTGGCACTTGCGATGCGGGCGGCTGTTTTGTGATCAGACGAGCTCTCCGCTCACGGGCCTCGACCTGAAAATCGATATTTTTTTTGACAAAAAAAATCGACAAAGTTAACAATAATCCACTCACCAGCATACGAACGAGCAATGTCATGAAAATAGTCAACAAAAGGCACGGAAGCAGCTTGAGCAGAACACCTATGAACAAATATTTGAACTTTTTTCTACGCAAAATGCCAAAAAATTTTGTCAATTTTTTACCGGCCGTCCAAAAGCTGAACCGCTCCAGGCCGCAGGTCCAGAAGGAAGGCTGGCTGAGCGTGTACGCATGGACCAGCTGACCCGGCTCATACAGATCGGCATACTTGGACTCCAGACAAAGCTTGGGCACTTCCAACTGGCCATTGTCACGAATCTGACAAATGCAATAATTCATTTTCAATCAATAACAATAAATCAATCAATTATTGGTTTTTAAGGTTTAACCTACCTCATATCTGAGCATGTTCGGCGCGGAACCTAAACCGATAAAATTAATTTAAAAAAGCAAAAATATTTTGTTGCGATTAAAATGATTTAATTTTGCCAAAAATGACCGAGGGCTGCGAGCAGTACAGCGATAGCCAGAGAAATTGAGGCCGCCTTGTAGGTGTTAAGGCGAGGCCAACGGCGGGAGGACGGTGCGCCAGAACGAAGCACCAAATATCTGAAATTTCGGATTATTGACTGAATTTGAAAAATTTAAATTTACCCATTTAAAACTGCAATTTTTCAAACCATTTTTTCTGAAAAAAATAAAAACAATCTTTTCTAACTGAATTTTTTTTCTGAATTTTGTTGAGAATTTCACAGAAAACAGCAAAACCGGAAAACTCTTCTTCCGAAAAAATGCCTTTTCGGAAGAATTTTCCCGAAAAGTAGAAAGTCAAATTTTTCTGAAATTTTTTCTCCCATTCCTTGATTCCTTCTATATATTTTGAGCATACCTCAACACAGCCATGTTGACGGTCATCCACAGCGAAGCAGAATGTGCCAGCACAGACATACGCGCATATGCGTTGGTGTACACAATCCAGGAGAACGTGAAGTACCAGGGATGGCAAATTTCAATCTGACAATTTATATTTAATTTTTTATGATGCAAAATTAAATTAAAAAAATATTTAGGCAAAAATCAGTTATGACTTGAAAAGAATTTTTTTTACCGCTATTAACATATCATTGTCACCTGTTTATAGACAAAATAAGAGGCCATCAGGGACAGGTCACAGAATGCGATGGCAATGAGGAACAAGTTGAACGGATTCTTCCGCATCACAGGACTGAATTTTGCAAAAATATTTTTAAAAAAAGTTAAAAATTCGCAAAATTTTACCGCAAAAGTATGACAACAATGCAAATGTTGGCAGCCACACCGATAATGCACAGAAATTGGTAGATGACCCGGTGAAATGTTTCGTAGCTTTCGGCGAGCGGGGAGAGCAGCTAAAACGTTAAATTTATTTAAAAAAATAAATCAAATTTAAAATTACCTCCTCGTAATAGTTTCTGGCCTCCCGTATAGATTCAGGGTCGAGTTCTGGAATTTTTAGCATTAGTTTTAAAATATTACTATTTTTTGCCAGGAATCATTACCTGCACAGGCACCGGACATCGTGTCTCAAAGTTCTGAAAAAAGAGGAATTTATTTTTGTAGTTTTTTTGACCATAAATTTGCCATATGGCATATAATAATGCCTTGATTTGCTAATAAGAAAGGACTTCCCAATTAGTGTCGCATCTTTTCATTTGTACCCAAATCATTTTGCATATTTGCTTTTTGTGAGCGACAAAACGGTACGAAACGGTACGGTATTTCGGTACGAAATACCGACACTGAATATCGAATACAGCGGTATACACCGATACCATGCCGGCCAATACTTTTTTTCTGCCAAAAAGTATGGTGCAAATACGGCATAATTTTGGGGCTTTTAAGTTCTCCATTTGATTCGAGCTAAAAAATGTCAAATTTTGTAAATTTATCAATTTTTCTGGCAAAATTTTTTTCGGGCAATGTGCCTAACTGTGTGTTGTTAGCGTGACTTACACACACTTCTTCTTTATTTGTGTTGTATGATGGCTTGAGGGTGGTCGGTGGTGCTTGTTGGTTGTTGGCTGTCTTCTTCTAATTATGGCCGACGATGAAAATTGAGAGCCATTAAGCGGCCATGCTCCAAAAATGTGAGGCTTCTGTTGTTGCTTTTGTGGCTACAAATGGGGAAACAAAACGCCAAAATTATATCTTCGCAAAGGCTTCTTCAGCAGAAGACAAAAAGTCAAAAATGGCTTTTTTGCGCTTCCCAAAATGGGACTTCTGAGTGTGCAGTCGTTAATTATAGCACAAAATTGGGAATTAAACACACATTTTGACTGTGAGTGAGTGAGAAACGCGAAAATTTTGTTGAAGACCACAATTAGAGCCAAAAAATTTCAAGCATATCAAATCACCCCAAAATTGTATTTGAACCGAAGTTTATCTAGAATTTAAATATGGAGCACCTGGTTTTTCTCCTTCATCAGCATTGGAATTTTTTGCCAAAATTTTCCATCGGTAGTCCATGCCTAATTTACCACAAAATCATGGCCATATTTAGTTCTTTGAACTAGTCGCGGACATTATAATAATAACAGAACGGAATGTCGCACGATCGCACGAATACAATTTGGAAAACTTAATTGTGGAGTTTAATAGGCTCAGTCAAGGAAGTCGCTGGTTAGGTTTCTTCGAACTTGGTCGGAGTCGGACCACTTATTAATAAGCACAGCATTTGTCAAATTACCTACAAAAGGTAAATTGACAAAAACAAAATCAATTACTATTTGAATTTAAATAGTTCCAACGATTAAACATTAGATAATAAATTTTTAATATGTTTAGGACAAAAAAGAATTTCCAGGCCAAGATGGGTAGCGTATTCGAATTCAAAGTTAATACAGCCAGATATTTATCGCCATAGCGCTAATTTTGTGTTTAAATACTTGGCCTTAACACACCAATATTTGTTTTTATACCACTAGGCCCAGTGTCCAGCCGAATTCTTCCCAAATTTTTGGGTGAGAAGTTTTCATGTAACAAGTTTAGGCTTCCAGAAAGTGTGTGTTGGCCAACAGATGGGACAGTGCTTGGCCAAATTGGATTTTTCTCATTTTAATTTGTTTGGTCCAAACGCACTCTTCCGGTTCATCACTTCCGCTCACTCACTTCCGCGGGGATTCGCACCGCTGGGCCAAATCGGGCGGGGGGCCAAGGCATTTGTGGCGCTTACTTATGAGTTAATGGAATGGAACCCAAATTCGGAGAAGAGGAGGAACTCGAATTTTGCATTTAAATTTGGCGCCAAAATCGTTTGCGTAATGAGTGCAAAAAATTATGATACAGCGCCCGAGTCCATTAGGCGAATACGCAAGCGGTGTGGGTTCAAATCCGATTGAGTGCTTTTAAATTTATGGCCAAAACAGCAAATGAGCCAGCATAAACAGATTTGGTCCCCAAAATGGATACCAAAACGGATTTACGCTCATCGTCCAGTGCATTAGCGACCAAAGCGAAAACGTCTCGTTGTCCTCGTGTTCGTTTTTTGGATAATGGCAATGTCCATGTGTAAATATAAGCAATGAACTCATTTTGCCGGATTAAGAAGCCAAAGCCATTCCCCATAAGGAAGCGATTGTCCAGACAGACAAAAGAGAAAAAACTCTGACATCACACGCGAATAATTGTCGCAGCGGCTATAGGACAAAAATTAAAAATATTCCCGGGAGCGGATTTAAAGGCTCAAAAGGTTTGATTTTTAGAAAAATTCAAAAATTTCAATTTTTCAATGTGAAGAGATTGTGTACTGGAATTGTCATATAGGCGAGATGATGGATGCGAAAAGTGAGTCCAGGCCCGGACTCACTGTCGCACTTTTGACCCGGTAGCTGATCTTCAGACGACGTGGTTGAATTTTGTGAATACTCGAAAATATAGAATTATAAATATGTACAAATGGTAGCTGTTTTTTACATCTATTTTAGTTCCCGCAAATACAACAAGTAAGCAACAAATAAACTTTTCGGTATACTCTGCTCATTAGCACATTGCCAGTGCTGATTGTGAGTGAGTGAATCAGCTCAAATGGACAGAAATGATTCCCGGAAGAGTGAGAAGGGATGGAGAAGGAAGGCCATGCAAGAAAATTGCGTTTTTGTCACGTTCTTATGTTTGCGCTCCTATGACCATCGGAGGATTCGGGGAAGATGTGTGTGTGCAGAGGGAGCTTTATGAAATGCCGAAAAAAGACACTTTTTTAGGGGAATTGCGATGGGAAGAAAAGGGAGAGGAACAGAATGATCGCTCTTTTCAGCAGCGGAGGACAAAAATTTGGGAAAAAACCCCATGGACAGGTTACAATTGTGTGAATTGAACTGTCAGATTTGGTTTTTCCGGAAAAATGTGGTCAAAAAATATCAAAAATTTGCATCCAAATAAAACACCATGCCCACTAATGCTATCCAGTAAGTAGTTACGTACATAGGCATGATGCCATCGGCGCTGATAAGGGGAAAAGGATCAACTCCGGTCCAGAATGGACCACCCATTCCGATGATATGGCGGGATTGGGTGGGTGTTGAGTGGCTGATTGTGAATGGAAGGGACCCAAATGATGCCATCGGCGCTGATAAGAACACAAAACTATACGTAAAAGGTGGGAGTTGCATGAATGAATGGTCACGCGAGAATGCGATATCATCGGCGGGAGTGGGTGCCATGCATCCTCATCAGAAAACCATTTTACCAAAAATAACTTGAGAAAAAAATCTGTTAAAAAACAAGGTCACCTGCTGATGAGTGATATCATCACGAGAAGAGATCCAATGCATCTTCAGAATTTTTTTTTTGAAAAATTTCAAAAAAATGTGTAAAAAATGAAAAACGATCAGCTCCGTTGTGAATGAATAAATTGAATGCCTATACCTAACTATACATACTGGATAGCATTAGTGGGCATTCCACCCATCCACTCACTACCTTCACAACATTGCACCCACTATTCTCCCCATCCATCTACATTTTATTGGCACAATTTATTGGCATCATCAATTGACTGACATGAGGCAAAGCACATTTTTCGCACCCGCCGAAAAATGTGATAATCGGGAAGTCGATTAAGCAGGAAAATCGACCATCGATTATTATTGTGGAGCTTCTTCCCATTAGCTGTGATGCTTTTAAGTCAATAGTGGCTTTTAATGAAAATCTGAGGTCTTCTCAGCAATTATGCAGCCGTCCACTCGAAAATGGATTTTGTGTCCAAAATTCCCGAAATATTTTTGACTTTTCGTTTTGATTTTTGTGTCTGTCATGCCCATTTCGGAGTTGTTAAATTGCTGCCAAGGCGTGGTGGACTCTCCAAATACTTTAGCAGTTGGAGAGTCAGCGTCATTAAAAGGGAATTTATGAGTGTGTGCAGCAGATCTGCAGATGACAAGGAGGGGGACTTCCCTCAATTGGTCCGGCAATTTTGGATGCGAAAAACTGCTAACGATGATGACGGGGATGATGATGATGAGATGAGGTGCTGCTAGCAAGATGGCTATGACAACATTGTGAACATTGGAAAATAAATTGAATTGCCAAGGGCACCACCAGCAAATGGGCAGTGCAAGAGGGATGGGAAGGTAATTTTTTAATATTCGAAAAATTCCTTTTATTTTTAACTGACAATGAAAGGTGACTGCTGCTTCACACTTGTCATTCATGCCATCGTCAATCAAATGAGGGAGAGAAAAAGAAAATAAGCTAAAAAAAGTTGCTGAAATGCCCAAGTCCCTCTGCCTGACACATAATACCTAACTCATATAACGCATCATAATCGTGCGGGAATTTCAGCAAAGGAATGGCCAAACCGACTGACAGTTGGCCAGCAAAACGGCGAAATTTGATTCTTCCCACCCATTGCGGTCAGCGAGCAATGACGAACCTCCAAAGCAGCTGTTCTTCGGGGGAGATGGGGGG
>JAEHOM010000452.1:0-11897 GCA_016433075.1 Hoplolaimus columbus | reverse complement strand
TTTTTTACCAGCTGATTGTAGAAGTATTTTGGGAACTCCTGCAGCGTTTGCAACAAATTGTCTGAAAATGCAAATAATATTTTTGGATTTTTTATTATTATTTTGAACTACAATGCAAGCAAATTTATGATTTACGACCTAGCCAAGCTTGATGAGGTACAATTCGAGAATAGGAAAAAATCAAAAATTAAATTTCGGCAATATTTTTCTGAAAACTCCACATATTGAAGATCGGTGATGAGTCGAATCTTTGGGTGGAAATGGCAGGAAATGCAACCCGAACAAATTTAAGCCACCGGAAAGCCCCAGCGACCGAACCCAAAAATTTTGTTGGCCGAAGTCTGGCCAGTAATACCGCGTACTATATAGTACTTGGTCAAAGCCAAAGAGTGGCACTTGTGGTGAGGCTTAAGTGAAAGAAAAACATCTCTAATTGTTAAGTTCCTTTTTGTTGCACCAAAAAAGAGGAATGAGCGCAGAGAAACGAGCGAAAAGGGGAAAAGAGCACGCAAACGGGAAAGGGTAAACGACGAGAGAAGCGAGATAGTGCGGGCGAGACGAACAGAAAATTTGACTTAAAAATACAAAGCAAGAACTAGCGATGAAAAGAGTGCAGAAGATGCGGAGTGCATTAGAAGGAGAAAGACAGCTAGTGAGAGTGTGCTGAGCGTATGCATAATTACATCGATGTGCACACCTCAACTGATCGAGACGATAAACTAACTATGTAATTTCAAACTGAACGCGGGAACGATAACAAAAATTGGACGAAAATGATAAAGAAAATTTTTGGAACGGGGGGCTCCCGTCATGGAGCAATTCCCCTTAAAAGAAACCGGCAGGAGAGGTCTGTTTAGGCTAGATTTCTTACTGGATTTTCTGAAGGCAATTTTATTGGCATTATACAAAAAAATTAAAATTATTTTGGACCGGCAAAAGTAACGCATAAACTTTTCCCCACAAAATGACTCACTTCCCCAATAAAGAAAAAGTATCCTCATAAAATGGCTCTTTTCCCCATAAAAATGGACCCCATAAAATGCTTATTTAATTTAATTGCTTAATTATGCTTATGCTTTATTCACTTAAATGGACCGTTATTTTTATTTGGAACTCGACTTTGGCGAAATATTCAAATATATGCACAAAAAGCATTTTTCTCATTTTTTTCAATAGTAAAATAAAATTTGAAACGCTGACCTGTTGTCATGTTGGTGCAAATGTAGTAGTACTTGAAAAAAGAGAATTTACTGAGCTGCCAAAATGTCGAGCGTAGACAACCATTAACGAAGTAGATTTTGCAGCGAATGTGAAGCCCTAAGTGAAGCCCTGAGCTTAAAAGGAGGAAAAGAGGCAAGCCACGCCCACCTCACGCAAACGCCACGAAAAGGCGACGCCACGAAAAGGAAATAGAAGAAAGCCACGCCCACTCCTTTCAGCGCGCATTTAAGGCGGCCCTTTTCCATTGTTTTACCGGCATTATATTTCCTTTCGTTTCGAAGTTTACTTCGAGGGAAAAAAATCACGTTGTCTACGCTCGACGATTTGGCGCCTCAGTATTTTCAAAATATTATTGATAATCGAAATCGAAAATTTTGAGATTGTGCTGCACAAAACAATAGAATTTCTGCGTTCTTCTGTAGCAAAACAGCGAAATTTTTTGATAAAATGGGGTCTAATGGGACGGGTACCGCTTTGAAAGCTTCTGATGAAATTTTAATTTAGTCTAATTTCTTAAGAAAATGTGTCATTTTCTAGTGAAAAAATGCGAAAATTTTCGTATTTTTTTAAATATATTTTCCGATGCATCGATAAGTGTGGAGCAGACCGTATCGAAAGCGAGCCTTTTATTTTTCATTGGATAATGATAGATAAAACAAGTGACCATTTGCGGCAAGATATGAGGAAAAGGAAGCCTTTATATAAGCGTTTCCTTTGCCTGATTGGGATGGGCGTGGCCGTCCTTCCTTTTATTTGCACGAAGTTCGAACGCGCGAAACAAATTTGAATGAAGTGCGAGCGCGCAGAGATTTTGGCCTGTCCCCATTGGCTGTTCATGCCTAATAAATCTCAGACAAATCGCTTCGATACCTTAACTTTGCAGACCCGGTTTCGATACGTTCTGCTCTACTCTTACCTATGCCTTTGTTCGTCCATTGTTGTTGCGCAATGCTGCCGACTGGTGCTGTCCGCAATTGACTGCCAGGTTGTTGTGCCAAGTTCGGACTGACAACTGTCACATATTATTACAAGCCTCAGGTCTTCAATTCTAAATCACAAACCACCGCTCCTGAACAGTCGCTGTTGTTGTGCAACGTTGTAGTTAGGCAATAATGAGTTACTTCCAGTCGGAGGTGCCCAGTTCGGATTGGTAACTAAATGAAAGACATTCGACTGAGAAAGAGTCAGATCAGAGGAGAGTTGACATCAGACAGTACATGCGGATCTGTTTATTTGCCACTGTTGTTGCGCTTTTGGCACTGCGTAACCGGACGGTACTGACGGGTATTGTTGTTGGCTTATTGTTGGCATGGCCCAGTTCGTGTTGGCGATTGCTAGAATAATTGGGAAATTTTGGATCAGTATGAGAAATCCTTATTAGTGCTGTAAAATCCGCAGGGTTGGCAAGCGAGAATGAAAATTGAAAATCTTCAGGTAGACGGGCTTTCGGGGATTCCGTCCCCGGAGTGTCCGAGGATCTCCGGGGACCAATATTCCTACTAATTCCTACTCTTCCTACTAATTCATAAGTCCTCCACAACCCAGATGAGTTTCACCCTTGTGAGATTAAGATAACCTTAGCTTCCTACCGCCCATTATTCGCCTCTTTTTGATGGCCCTATTATTATTGCCTCTCTCTCAAGTGCGCATTACCCAGACTCCCAGGGACGAGGACTTGTTGCCGCTGTGTTGGCTGTGGCTGGAACTGATGAGCAGCAGCAGCAGGATGTGGGGCGACCAGCAACAGCAGCAGCGGGAGAATATGACTACTCAATTGGAGGACAAACAGCAGATGAAGGTGAGGGACGAGGTCGTTGTGGTCGGCCGCCATCTTGGTCCCTTTTTGTGCTCGCTTGTGACTGACTGTGGTGCATCACATCCATCCATTTCCCGCCTTTTTTAAATTATTCCGAAGCCATCCTCGTCCCCCTCTGAATGACGTTTCCCTCCTCCTCTGATCGAATTTCAAATTCCGCAAAAGCATTTCACTCTTTTGGGATCCAGTGAAAATCGCTTGCTTCCATCCTTGAAAAAAACCTGTTCGCCCCCGCTATGCGCCGCCAGATCCAGCCAGCATAATTGGCTTCTGAAATGCATTGTGTTCCATTAGAAAGATCGGAATGGGTGTAAGAGAAACTGTCAGTCAACCCATCACCCCGCCAAAAATCGCAAAATCACACGGTTGCACACCTTGAGATGCCCTAAGGGCCCGGGGAACTGTCATTTAACTGCACTAGGTAAACAGTCAGTCATTTGCCGATCATCGACTTGTTCCGCGCGGAGGTTGCAGAGCACATATGTACAGCGCAAAGGCCTTTTTATCGCCAAAATTTGGCTATTACACTTCATTGCACAGCAGAGCTGGACGGCTAAAAAGTTGTTTCGCAGTGCCCATTTTTGGTCATCTCAGTGAGGCCTTTTTGGTCCCATCGATTCCCAGCGGGAATTTCCAGACGGAGAACAGGTTCCATATATGTGGACTCTCCCTCCCCATTCAGTGAAAGTTGTTCACTGGTTAGCCGAAAGCCGATGGCTGGTCAGCCAGCAACCATCGACCATTATCTGACTCCGCTCACTAATAAAGTCGCGCTCCTCCACCCCCCCCCCTCCGACAATCCCGCTCTGCTGTTCATCATCTGATGATCACTTCCTCCTCCTTTAGCGCCACAACAATTTTTATTGCTATTACTAAACTTCCATTTCACCCGCAACACGTCTCGTGATGAACTATGATCAACAATTACTAACTAAATAAGGCAAAATGTTCCAACCCCCTAGGCATCCCAAGGCCATTCGAGTGTAATCGTACCATTTTCGTTGAAATTCTCTGAATAAACTCTCTATTTCACTTTAAACCATTTGGAATTAAGAAATAATCAGAAAGACAAGGACCAACTGAGATGTTTGAACAGGGGATCGCAGATGTTGCGGAATGCAAATTGGACAAGACACTAAAGCTCAGCCTTCCGGCAACCATCATCAAGCCTCCAATGATGGATCAGAAACAAACTCTGCAGCAGAAGCCCAGCGTCCGGTTCCAACTCAGAACGTTGTGTCTGATCGGTGCCCTTCTCCCAGGTACCTACGAGAACACCCCGCTGTGGCGCGAGCCAGCGACAGTTTAGTGAGGGAGCGGGGCTGTAGCTTTCTCATGGGCGGAAAAAATTTAGGGGCGGGAGAGAAATATTATTTCATACCTTCTCAAGCTGTCCCGGCGTCAACGCTGGCACAAGCTTTCCTTTATCATTATGGTATTTAAAATTAGCTCTTCCATTTGTTTTTTATACTTTATGATTCTTGATTTTTTTGCATCATTGTAAAAATCAAACACTGTTTATTTCAAACTTTTAAAAACCAATTAATTTTGTAATAAAATTTTATTTAAAAATAATATAACGGTAACGGAAAACTGAATAACTCTGAAAACGAATGGTATTTTCAAAAAAAAATCGAAGTTTAAAAAGTTTTAGTAAAAAGCATTTTAGTTTTAAGGTATCAGTTGTTACCTGTGTCTTGCGTATTCCTTCGTCTTCCAATCGGAACGCATTCGCAACATCACCTTCTCAAACTGTCCCGGCGTCAACACGTTGAGAAACTCTGGATTCTAAAAAAAATCTCATTTTTTTCAGCCTTTTCCCACCTGTCTCCTACAGCATCGGTGTTTGGCAGCCTCAGAAAACCTTTTGGCTCCTTGTGCTTTTCCTCCACGTGCCGGCTCGGTTGTTCTTTGGCGTCGTAAGTTAACACATAGAATTCAATACATATTGCTGTTTGATGTGCTTATCTGCTCCTTTAAATATAATATATATGAAATAAAATTTAAAAATCGAAAATTTAAAATGGTTGAGAAGTTCCCCGAAAAACTTTTTAAATTTTCCATACTGGGAATTTTGAGATCAGAATTGGGGTTGATTTTCGCTTTTCCAAAAAGGTGTACAAGTCGCGGTTTGCGCTCGGCCAATCTGTTTACAAAAGTCGGTCTTGGTACGAACCAATGGTTAGGGCGCACGTGCGGCTGATCCTGCTCGAGTGTGCTGGGCTGGTTGCCGTTTCTGTCATCGACATTGATGCTCATTTCCGTAGGCTCTGACACTTCGCGCCAATAATTCGCCTAATGTCCAATTCAAAGTGCTGCACGCGCTTGCCTACTTTGTTTGGATTACATCATTCAACTTCAACATGCTGTTCAACACCATTCTTCAACACCATTCCGGCATGCGGCAACTGCAAAAATCGGTACTAAATAGAATCCTTCCAATTCATTTTTTTAAATTGTAGATGGACTCACTGTTCTATTTCAAGTGCGCAATGTGCTACCTGGTTGCTTATCCTTTATCCGTGTCCACCGGCTTGTCATATTTTGCCTACTTTTTAACATGCAATCCCATAGGTAAAATTCACATACCGGTTTTTGAACCTTCTCCTTTAGCCTATGCCATGTTTTCGTTGGCCGAATACGTGGTTGTGGGCGCCAACAGTTTGTTTTATTTTCTGATGATTTGGGAAATGGACGGGTGTGAACTGGAAATATATGTAAGGCCATGACCTTAACTTCTTGTACCAATTGTTTATTGATTGATTTCTGATTTGAGATTTATTGTTTAAAATTCGAATTTTCGCCTTATGGCGCGAAAATAATAACAATTTGCGATGAGGAAAGTGCGGAAGGTTGGGATTGTGAGGAAGAAGTGCCAAGACAGAGCAAGAGTGAGTGAATTATTGTCTAGAAAAAGTTGTAAATAAGTGTACGCTATTGTTACAATCCATGGTACCGTACACATGAGGAGTGCCTTGGATGACCCGAAGAAATGTATTAAAAGAGGAGATGGAGGCCACAACGAGAAAGACCTTCATCAGCCAAAGCTCATACCAACAGGTACATTGCACAGATAGAATGGTACAAGGTGGAGCCAGTGCGTTATTTTAACTCACAAGTCAAGTATCACAATATCACCCCTTGGCACAGATACTCCACCTGAGAAAAAAGGAAGAAAAACATAATATGCACAATAGTGATGATATGCTCGCCTGCTCCTTGGGTACACATACAATAGGTTTAGGTGTCTGCCTTTAGTATTTTTTTTAACGATTTTAGCATAAAATTACCGGATGAAGGCAGTCACCATGCACACATAAATATCACAAAAATCGGTCGAGTATGAGTATGGGTGGTGCGAGGTGATGATGAATCATCAGCAGATGGAGGTCCAGCAAAAAATATATGCTCTCATCTCTGTTGTTTCTGCTGCCTCGCCTCCCTGTACTCCTTGCCGTTCATGTTGCGCGTCTTCCCGTTGCGCATTTCGCTATGTTGCGCATTTCGCCCAAAGCAGGCCAAACCTTGTTTGTAGCAAAAGGCAAGCACGACCAGCACCGCAATACACAACAGCACGATCAGCAACACGTTGCGCAACAGCTTCCAGTCTTCTTCTGCCTGCCGCTCGTCGGGGCCAGACATGGACATCTCTCCGGGTTTGGTCTGATGAGTTGCTTCCACTCTATCGGCACGTGTCGATGTAGTAGTCGAAGAAGTTGAGGTCGAAGCTTGCTGGGTGGAGGTGGATGCACTGCTTGAAGAAGTTGGTGATGATGGAACTGGCACAGCAGTGGATGCATCCGTAGGCTTATTCTTAAGATGACACGTAAATTAAATTTAAAAAAAGCCAGAGTCTAATCATACCTTCGTCCGTGTGGACACAGGTTTATGATTTCGCGACGCACCGGGTGGTCTCACAATAGGTTCTGTAATAGTATTTAAAAAATTTTAGGGAAAAACAAGGAATGAAGTTCCAAAGCATATTTAAAAAATTTTGGGTCGACTCACCGATTGAAAACTTTGAATCTTGATTGTAAAAGTTGAAAATTTTTCTAAAAGATTGTTTCTCAAAATTCGATCAATTTTCGCCGAATTTTTCGGTCGTTTTTCTCAAAATTACGATCAATTTTTTCCAATTTTCGTTTTTTTTGCTAAAAAATATCGAGTTTCCTTTTAGATTTTGACCAAATTTAGTCAAAATTTTCCTTGGCAGCGCCTATCGGCCTTGCCGGCCCATTTTGTGCAAAAAATTTTTTATACTAAAAAACGATTTTTGCCTCAAAAAATGCAAATTATAAAACAAAACATGGTAATTTTCGTCAATTTTTCTTGATTGTACTTTTATGCTCCGACCCCCCTTCGACCTACCCCTCTTGATCGTTCGTAAAAATGTTGGCCGACCCATCCTATTATTTTATGTATGTTCCGAACCTGCCGGCTGAGTAGCCTTATGTTGTTCAACGTCCATCCGTTGGCCTAACTTCGAAATAGATAGGTTGCGGTTGTTGTTGTTGCTGTTGATGGTGGTGGTATATCTTTCCGGGTGTAGGTCAAAGTCCAATGGATCCGACTGCACCTTGGTCTTTCGCCACTCAAACCGCACTTTGCCTGAATGATGCCGCCTTACATTAAAAACCAACCAATCTTATGCTAAAAGAGCCTCACCTCCAGGCATCGACTTTAGCTGGTTTTCCCGCTGCACGGTGACCTCGTAGTAAAGACGCACCTTCTCCGCGCCGGCAAATACGTTCCGCTCGAAGACCACCTCTGGAGGCATGTCATCCTCACCAAGCGGATAATCCGCCATGCTTCCTCCCTCCGGCTCCGGATGATGTTGATCCCCGCCTTCCGCGCCGTCCTCTTCCGTGCCGATGGCGATTTGAAGGGATGCCTTGCAAAGCCAGATGCTCCGCAAGCGTGCCACCTCCTCCTTGCTCTGGTAATGACGGGAGGGAACAATGATATATCTCCGAGCATCGGCTTCCATTTCCATTATTACCTTTCCGGCATTGATCCACATCAAATCATTTGCGCTCGGAACAATCATCTTTCCCTCACAACCGTCTTCCATCTGAAAGGATCTTATGACCAACTTTTGTTTAAAAAAAACCAACCGCCACTGGGAACACGTAGTACAAATGAAGTCCAGTCGGCTTCAGCGCTCGCCAGTAGTCGGACAGCCAGAACTGCTCCACGGTCACCAGCACATCTGGTTGTCCAGGCTTCTCTTGCTCCAAATTGTTTCGTGCCTCTGGTTTTGGCATTTTTCGGATCGCTGAATAGATTAAAACATGATCTCCTTCCGGAGTATAATTAGACAATTGTGTAGATTCAAGTATTATTCAATTGTATTCCAATTCAGATTCTCAACTGGGTGATTCTGGGATGAGTCAATAATCAAGAATATTCCAGAGGATTACCTGATCTATTTTATGACCTTTCAAATCATACTGACTGACCTGAAGAGAAGCACACCCTAAACACGCCTTCGCCAGCGTTCGGCCTCGGAGTTCCCTTCGGGCGTCCGTTTGTTACCGGTAAGCGGCACATAACGCTCCTTTGCTGTTGCTGATACTGCTCCTGTTCATTGTTGTTGCTGGCTTCTTCCAGCTGGACTGCAGGTCCCGAGTGGGCGCACTCACAACCCAATTTGTTTGGCGATGGTTCCGCACCAAACAGGCTGAGGCGAAGAGGCTGCACACAGACACTGTAATAAAGGACGGTATTGCAACAATCGTGTATTAAAATGCAGGCCAATAGCATTGTCAATGTCAATCTCATTTTTCACTATTTATTGACACAAATACGTGCAAAGGCTGAAAGATATAATCTATGTCGGTCTGACATGCATGCAGACAGATGAACTGTTGTATCTTTCATCTTTCATTTCGTGCAAGGAATTCGTTTCGATTAAAAGTGGCGTAAAATTATTATTTTGGACTGCAAATGCTATTGTCCCACATTTTAGCGAATTCTGGTTCGATTAGGCTAAAATTAAATCTGAAAAACTTAAATACAACCAAATTTCAATTTTTTTGGCACTCGTCCCCGCTAGTGGGCATTCAGATCAGTCAAACTTAAACAGGTATGAAGTAATAATTAGCAATTGCCACTTTTGCGAGATGTTTTGATGATCCATACAGGCATTACTTACAATGGGTGACATATTTTTACAGCCTGGCTGACTGACCTGTATCCGTTCTGTGTACACTGTTCACATCGTTCACAGTCGGCAACTGCCATGTCTGGTCGATGTCCGTCTCGTTCGAGCAGTCCAAGCATTGTGCCCCCGTCCTTCGGCAAAGGGCAGACCACCTCCACACAGTCCGCTTGCTCTGGCTTCGATGCCAATAGCGATAACGGACAAACGAAGAGAGAGGCGAATACGAGTAGCAGAGAGAAACTGTGCAGCGGTGGACGACGGAATCTCCGAAACATTGTTTTGAATTTAAGCGAACGTTCAGATGATGGTTGGCGGACTGTTCAAACAGTTTGGCATCGATCTGGAAAATGCCATGATGAAAAAAGTATAAAGGGAGTTAAAAAATATTAAGAAAGGGCTCAATGGACCATTTGAAAAAAAACGGAAGAACAGAGAGACAATGAACAAAAGTTGCTTTAAGAGTGTTTTAGAATGGAGTACTGGAAGCAAGAGGAAGCGAAAGAAGCGCAAACAGAAAACAACGACATTGAGATAACAACTTTTGGCTCTGGACCAGCCTGGTTTTGGTCCACAATGGATGTGGATTTGGTTCAAAAAAAAAAAGAATTTGTCCAGTCAGAAGAAAAATGAGTCACTAATCGGAGATTTTTTGACCGCCGTTGCGCATGCCCCCAGAACCCCACCCCCAGATACATGAGCGTGAGCAAAATCATAAACGAAGTCAAAGCCATCCCATCCGACCGCGCGAGCGACCATCTAATTTAACGCGAGCGTCACACTCATCAGGACGCGGACACTCATCAGACGAGCGCTTTAGGCGGGAGATGGAGCTGGGCAATCCAATTGAATCGATGATTATGGTGGCCAAATCGTTGTCATCCCATCCATCCTCTTCATCATCATCATCCATCCGTCGCCCTCCTCCCCCATTGTTTTGTTTGCCAATGGGATAGGGGCGAGCGGATGAAGAGTGAGTGAGTGGTTAGGAAGGAGAAGAGGAAGAAGCCAGCAGATGGTGGATGGGTGGAAGCACACTGATGGAGGAAGAAGTGGCCAAGGCGATGGAGGGGAAGGGGTGCGCAAACAGTTTGTTCATGAAGGCAGAGGAAAAGAGAGAGAAATGCGCAGTGGTGAGCAAAAACAGGAAGATGTGCTCAAGGGGTGGGTGGATAGAGTTGGTCAGTGTGTGAGGGTGGTGGGCACCCAATTGCGCAATCCAGGATGTGCTAGACACACTTTTAGGCCATAAATAGCGCAGATCAGGTCGAGAGAGGCCAAAGGTTGGTTGGTCGGTCGGAGAAGCTGTTATAGAACAGCAAGGAAGGTCGCGGGGATGGATCAGATGCCCGGCGTCTTTTGTGTGACAAAAGAAGGGGAAAATGGAGAACCCCCTCCCACCGATGGGAAAGTGTTAGTCAGGGGGGGGGTTGGTGCTGGCTGATTCACAAGTCACCGTCCCCGGCAGAGTGCTCTCCGCTGATGCATTTTGTCCTCTCGGGGGCGAGGACAGTTCAGCACAGCAGATGATGGACGGGTGGTGGTGGTTATAAGCACACAAACACAGAAGAGCCGAGAGAAGGAAGGGAAGGCCTGAAAGTGAACGGAAGGGGAAGTGAGGGAGGAACGCGGGGGAATATGAATGAATGTGTGAAAAGTGGGGGCGGAGCAGGGTGGCGGAGGGGAGGGAGCTGACTGAATCAGTCAGAA
Source organism: Hoplolaimus columbus (assembly GCA_016433075.1). NCBI lineage: Eukaryota > Metazoa > Nematoda > Chromadorea > Rhabditida > Hoplolaimidae > Hoplolaimus > Hoplolaimus columbus. Next base: position 990 of record JAEHOM010000452.1, on the reverse strand, counting down.
GGCCAACAACACACATTTGAGCAGCAGTCAGCCACAAAGTGTGAGCTTCACTGCATCGACTGGGACTTTGGGGAGGAGGACTACCGCCGAAAAATGGAAGAAGCCGAAGGGTGGGAGCCGGGGCCGGACCGAAGCCGTAGCACACAAAACAAACAAAAGTGTCGTTTTCCTGGCGATGTGTGGGCCACTACCAGGGGAAAGGGTCAGATGGAGTTCGACTTGGCCATGCGCCTTGGCTAATGGACTTGATGAGGCAGGCTGGGAAGGGGGAGGAAGACGGACACCACCATCAACCAACCAGCACTCTCTCTGTGCCATGTTGAAACCCAAAACTAGAAGTGCTAGGAGTGCTGTGGCCCGAGGACATATACAGCAACACACTGTGTTTAGGGGGCATATCATTCATCCGCCCTCCAACATTGAAAACAAGACTCCGAGAGGCCTGTTACATAGGGAAAAGAGAGAAAAAATGAATCACCAAAACGAAAACGGCGATGTTAACATACACACAAATGAATGAATGGAAATTGGAACCCCCAGCAGCCCCATTCTCCTGAGTCAGCCAGCCCCAATGCAAGCACCATCCGCTCCACCCACCCACCTAGCACCAATTTTGCCAGCAAAAAACCATCCTCGTCCATCCATCTCACGGGGGACCCTTCTGCCTCCCATTATGGACGTGGCCATCCGCACAACCCAAGCCGGCATTGAATTTCGCTGCCAAAATTCCTTTCGGCCAATAAAAGGCCTTTTTCAAAAGGGAATGAATAGGATTATTGCTAGGGATGATGGACGGCCTATCGGATCGTTCAATCAAGCGTCACAAAGAACGATAGCGGGATGGAGGGGGGGGGGAAGGGGGGGGATTCGGTTCAACACCATCGCAACAATGGGTCGAAGCAACCAAAGACACAATGAATGCATCAGACCAACTGGGGATGGGGCAAGGCAAACGAAGCTATTCGCCCGACAGGCATCGGGGTGGAAGTT
>JAEHOM010000451.1:0-11927 GCA_016433075.1 Hoplolaimus columbus | reverse complement strand
CAATATATGGTATATGGGGAAAATATGGGGGAGGACACAGGGCGGTAACAGGATTTATGGGACAACAGGGACATCAGAGATGATACGTGGGTGGGGCACTCACTGTTCTTTTATGTAAATTCGCAAAAAATGGCTTTCTAGGCCTGTGTGAGGGCGATGAGCATGGAACTAGTCGGCAGCACTTACCTAAAAGATTCCTGAATTTTCCGATTCCATGACCAAAAGCCAAAATTTTGCACCTTTGACAAGGAACTCCCAAAACTCCAGCAGCACACTTGCTGCGGGATTCGGCATACCTTAATTGCATTTTTTTAAAGAATTCTTGTAGTTTATGAGACTATTTCGGCCAAACGAAACCATTTCCTCGCTCCACAAGCTGACGAATTGCATCCAAACATAAATGCATACATATGTAATGCGTACATATTCCGTGAATAAAAAATGCCAAAATCGCCAAATGTCGCACTCGCCAACCGAGCTTCTTCCTGCTTGTTCTTGCTCCAGACAGAAGTGTGCTGTTATTAATAAATAAACAAAATAACCCCTTCGGAAAAGACGTTGCATCTGTTTGGAAAAGATGCCCCTCCGACATCATTTTTTGCAGCCTAAATTTGCGTTCAGTATGCGTTGTTTCATTCGGACTTGCTGAGTGAGTCCTCCCAAAATAGGTAATTGCAACTGCCACCAATTTAAATAAAAGATGCTTCCCAGCACACTTCTTGCGCCCAAAAAGTACTTTCCAACGTCATTTTTGGCGCCAAAATTAGATTTTGACGCTGAATTCAAGATATATAAGCATTGGGGGCAAATTCCGCATCACCACCAGAATTGCTAACCTTATTTATTGCCAGCCGAGCACACCTGCGTTCCGCGTAATCTTGTGCTGTTGCGCAAGTCCCAACCTAATTAACTGTCCTCTTAGGACATAACTGCCACGACATACTGGTTAGTCTTGGTATCTGTTGATTGACAGTGAGTGAATTATGTCCAAATGGACAAAATGGGCTCTGATATTCACTCATCAGTCAACACACTTTTAGAGCGTCCTTTTGGGGTTCCACCAACTCTTTTGGCAGTTGGCATACACAACGAACCAATTCTGTGAAAGTGAAGTGTGTTTGTTTTTGTGTCCAAGTTTGGCTTTTACTGATGGACCCATCAACTATGCCCCGGGGAAAAGGACCTCCTCAAATGGGAAGAAAACAACCACCGTGGAACGATTTGCTCGGGCAAAAAGTTTTTTCCATAGCCATGTCAACCGCCTAAAGCGTCATTCTTTTGGCCAACATGGAACCATATTTGGCCAAAAAAACATGGAAACCATATTTGGCCAAAAAAGGAAATGGCAGTGCAGCAGACATTCTTTCTGTTTGTGAGAGATGAGTTGCAATTAATTAAGCACATCATCTGCTGGAGGTGAAGGGGAAGATGATGGGATGATAGTCATCACATCACGCCATCTTCCTCCGGCCACAACAACATCATTCATTCATCACACCCTCTTGCCACCACTCACTGGCTCAGGCTCACTCATCCCATTTCCTCCTGTTTGCCTTCCCACTTTATGACCCCTTTCCCGACATCGGTGCCTTAATGCTTTTACCGATGAGATGACCTTAATTTTGGCTAAAAAATGCGAATATGTAAACAGCCGAATCTTTTAGTGAGAAGCACCACATTTGGGTGGGTCGGATCAAACTCACGCTGAAATCATATGTGCTTCATTGGTTGGGCAAAAACAAAATTTGGTCAAACAATGGGTCTGCTTTATTGATTGGGGCAAAAACAAAATTTGGCCAAACAATGGGTCAACACTTACCAGCTGAATGAATGGAATGTGACCAAAAGTTCAAAGTGGTCGCTGGTTGATGATGATGCATGGTGGCGGTTGCAATTACCTATTTTGGGAGAACTCACTCACTTAGCAGTCAGTCCGGATGAAACAACACTGAACGCACATTTAGAATGCAAAAAATGATGTCGGAGGGACATCTTTTCCAAACAGATGCAACGACTTCCGTCGAAGAAGTTATTCGTTTATTAATAGCGGCACACTTCTGCTGGAGGAAGAAGGAAGCAGGAAGAAGCTCGGCTGCTGGCGGCGACAAAAGGCGATTTTGGCATTTTTTATTCACGAAATATGTACGCATTACATATGTTTGGATGAAATTCGTCAGCGTCTGAAGCGAGGAAAATGGGCCATAAATGGCTAAAGTCCCATAAATACATAAATTCTTAAAACAAAAATGCAATTAGGGGATTATTCCGCATCCCCAGCAGTGGTGCCGGAGGTTGGGAGTTCCCTGTCAAGGTGCAAAGGCTTTTGGTCATGGAATCGAGAAATCCAGGAATCTTTTAGAAAATTATGGTGAATGCTGCCGACTAGTTCCATGCTCATCGCCCTCACACAGGCCTAGAAAGCCATTTTTTGCGAATTTACATAAAAGAGGAGTGAGTGCCTCACTCACGTATCATCTTTGATGTCCCTGTTGTCCCATAAATCCTGTTACCGCCCTGTCCTCCCCCATGTCATTGCATAGTTGGTTGAATGCATTGCAGCTAAAACGTATTCCTAGTGGTGGTGCTGGCATGGATATTCGTCTGGTTCTGGCCAAACGGTTCGCCTTTCACGTCATGCTCTGTGACTGTGAGCAGCGAGCAGTTTATGGTCTTTGCCTTGTCGCTGGCTGATTCTGACTTGTGAGTGGGTGAGTGAATGGCGGAAGATTTGCTGGAAGTGAGTGGGTGGGCGATGGATGAGTGGTGGTGGTTGGTGGTGCATTGATGCGAATGAGGTGAAATGCCTCAGACACCAACAGACCAAACCAACCCAGCAACCACATCACCAACAAACAACACACACACAAAGGGCCAAGCACGAATTAGCATTTTTTGCCAAAGTGGATGGACATAATAGAATGAGGCCAAATCGAGAATGAAACACAGCTAAAGTGCATGAAGGCTCAACGGAGTGGTTTGTGCCGAATTATCTCATTAAAGAAAAGCGAAAACACCAAAAATAGTAGCAAGCAAGCAAACAGTGCAATGCAAACAACAGTCGTGAGAACTGATGAGACCATGATGAGGATTGAATTTGAGTTCGTCGGAAACAGTCAAAATTAAATTGGCGCTTTGTTCTCTGCCAATCAAATGCAATCACAACCACACTTCGCGCTTGCGCAAGCAAAAGGATCTAAATTCAGAATAGCGAAAGGTTTGGCCACATTATGATCATTTATGGAGCTTTTTCTGTTGTAGCGCCATGCCAACCAAATAAGGCAACTTTGTTTGGCTAATCAGTTGTTGGGAAAGAAAAAGTAGTTCAGACACTCGGGCACGGAACATACCGTTAATGGGTGCTAATAACTAATAAAATAATCGGAAAATGATCTTTAATGGAAATAATTGACAAAAAAACAACAATGTATTCATAAAAACAACAATGTATTCAATCCATCCATCGATCACTCGGCTGCTTCTGCCTCATCGTCGCCCACATTGGTGTTCCACGGTGTCTTCACTTCTTGGACCTTAAATGTGTCGTAAATGTACAGTCGAAATGTATCGGTCTCATTAGCATGAAAATGCGTCCAAAATTGACCTTTGCCCCTTTCGTTAGTGTGCCGTTTCTGATCACTTCCAGAAATTCCTCCGGTTCATCGGACTCCCATGGCGCATTGTCTTCCGGTCCGCTTTTTGCCGTTGCGGTTGCTGTTGTGTCTTTGTTGTCTAATGTTGCGCCGGTTGTGGCCGTATTCGCCGGAGAAGATGTGTCCACACTTTTGGAGAATGAAACTGCAAAAGGGTCAGCGCTGTTCCCTCAAAAATACTCCTCACACGGAAATCGGTTAGAAATTCAGTTCTATAGATTCAAACAGTTTAAGAAAATTAAAGGAATTTGGTGTTTTTTGAACTACCTTTTGAGTTATAGAGGAATATTTTCTTGGTGAATTTGAGAAATGGCGACCTTTTTTTTGTCAAGATCTTAGGTCAGTTGAGATGATATTTGCTACTCCAAAATTTCTGTATGAAAAGCAAAACCCTTAGTATTCCCAAACATGAACCTTCTACCTTCAGCAGCAGGAGATGGTCGCGCACTAGCTGCCCAATTGCGGATGCTTGTGTCAAGCCTGGCACCCTTCATCATAGTCGTCCCACCTGCTGCCGGGGTGCTGCTGGTTCTGACTCCTTCATTAGCCGTTGCTCCCTACCAAATGTCCAATCAGATTGGCGAAGAAACTCTTTCACAGTAAAAGGAAATACCGTAATTGAGCATTCTGTAGGACAAATGCAGAAGACGAGGAAGCAGAATGTTTGGATGGCGGTGTTGGAGAGGTGGTGAAGGTCGGGTAACAGTTTCATGCATAATGCCATTGTTTTGGCCAAGTTAAAACTGCCAAATTTGAAGAACAATTTAACGGACGTCGAAAAGACTCACTCACGCACGAAGTGAGAATTTAGTCACTGCGAGTGCTGTTGAGCCGACCATATGCCCATTCCCCGCCTCAATCGCCCAGTAATCCATTCCCGACACCATCCCCTTACTCAATCATTATTTTCATTTTTTTGGCGGATTATCCTTCTCATTTTTCATTAAAAATGAGTGAGCCCCACCCAAACCGCCGAAGTGAGCAGTCCGTATACTCTCCCTCCCATTCTCCGTAAGTCTACAACCCAACACATAAATTTTTAAAAATGGGAGAACTATAAGCGATCCAGGAAATTTTGTTTATTTTCCAATATGTGTAAATGTTGCAAAATCTGAGATTTGACACTCTCACTGATGATAACGATTGTTTGATCTGACAATATAATTGTTGATTTTCCGATGGAGGCAACATATGGTAGAAATAATAATATGGTAATGTGCTAATGTGTAAGATGGTGGTGGGGGAAGGGGGGCATCGACAGCAGCTGATGATGATGATAAATGAAATGAATGAATGAATAAATGATAGCTTTGATAGTGAATGAATGAGTGAATAAAGGGGTTGGCAGAAAAGAAGACGGTGGAGAAGGACGGAGCTGAGCATGATAAAGCAAAGCTCCGCTTGGAATGGACAGAAATTGCTGGCACACATTTCCTGTCAGGAATCATGGGTAGGGATGAGAAATCAGCATAAATGGTATAACCTGATGAATAGGGAGAAAGAGCTCGATAAAAGCCAGAGGTAGGCCAAAAATGAATCCCGGTTTTGTGTAACACGCTTTCATTTTATCCGGGGATTTTTTTTGTGCCTACTCCGATGATAGCCAAAACAAAAATATAAACTCTCAAAAATTGAGGAGAAAGAAAACCCAGATTAGAAAGCTGAATTGGATGGGATGATATAAGCGAGAGGGAATGGGAATGTGCCCGTATGAATGTGAAATTGTGCAAAGAGCAGCGGATCAGATCAGATCGTCCTCATCAAACACATCTTACGGTGCTGATGGATGCTGTTGGTTGAGAAGGAAGAAAAGGCCTTTTCAAACAGCTTTATTGCCGCGGTGTTGACTGCGCGATTGGATGCTGGGGCGGCTGCTGAGCAGAGGAAGTCGCCGCACCGCCGAGGCCACCACCGCTCTTGTTGCTGGGACCATACACATCTGAAAAGTGGTTATTTTTTTGGAAAAATATAAAAGCAAAAAAACAAGGAAAACACTCACTGACGAAGGAACCGTCCTCGTTATAGCCTCGATCGTTGTCTGTGCCAAACTCGGTCAGCTGTACAATATGGTGGTACAAACTAACAATAAGCTGATGTCCCAGAAACTGACCGAATCAGACTCGGACTCGCCGCCCCAAACGTGTCCGGACAAAGATCGCTTCTCCTCTTCGGCCCTTCAAATGTAAACCCGATTGATATTAAATCCAATCGATCATTTCTAATTTGGTTCGCACCTTCCACCAAATTCCTCAAATCGTCGATCCTTTGGCAGCATTGGCTCTCGACCGTGCAGGCGCTCTTTCTCCGCCACAGGATACTTACGGCCTCGCTGGTAGATCAGACAGCAGGCAATGCATACGCAAAGGAGCAGTAGCAGAACGACTAGCAGGACGGCGATGACCCAGTAGAGAGTGGCACGCCGGGGAGCTGTACGGGAATGGATTAGATTTAAAAATGATGAGTTGGGAAATGAACAGATGAGAAGCGATATTGAAGAAAGAGGACTGACTGACTGACTTATTGTGGGGAAAGCTAAAAATGAGGTGAAGACACGTACACACTCCAGTTGTTATGACGTGGTGGATGCGCGACTCCGTTTTGGCCACCTCTTTCCCGTTCTCATCTTGCTGCAGTGCCACAGTCATCACGTCGTATTTGGTACCAGGAGTCAGACCATCAACAGTCAACTGTAAAATCAAGGATTGAGAGAAGGAGCTAAGGGGAAAAGGATCAGTGAAGAATTGCGCTAAAATACAATTTAAAATTACAAATTTTATAAAGAAAAGTATTTTTGCGTACTTTTCTCAAAAGAAAAATGAAAAACCATTTAAAATAATTAAGGAAAAATTCACTTTGGTTTCTTGAGGACTCGAGTTTGGTTATGAGATGGTCTCTTTTAGATTCAATTTTTCGGGTTTAAAGGTGCTGTGAAGTGTGAATGTTCCCACTGATCAATGTTCAAACCAGCATAAAAATAAATGCAAATTAATATTCCTACCTGAAGTGTTGTTTTGTCTTGTGGCTTTTTCTCGAGCCATTCATCATCACTGTCCGCCTCACGGTATCGGACCAGAAACGCGTTGCCCTATGATTAAGGAAATCCAATTTAAAGAAACCGAAAAAAAATTAAAACATACCACCGGCGCTTCACGCTCATCATCGAAGCGACCCGGCACGAATGTGATGTTGAAGTGGTCGTCGCCAATGCCCTCCTTGATCAACGAGGGACGACTTGGCTCTGCTGCAAGTGCGGTTTTTGTGTAAAGGAGGTGAAGGAAGAATAAGGGACAGTGAGTCAGCAACAACAACATTTATTATCCTTTTTTATTTTAATTACTTCTGCAAATTTTTTAAACGATTTTTGTATTACAAATAGGCAAGGAAAAGTTGAGCAAAAGAGTGATGATGTTCTCGACAATAATAACTTTCAAACAGATCAGCAAGTTAAACAGAGAAAGAATGAGTGAATGAGGGATGAACATTTGGATGATGATGAAGAGCCAATAGTATTATTGGGTGGGGATTTGAATTTTGAATGCACATTGAGCATGGACATATGCGTAAACAGTCGTATTTGATTGATGACAGCCGCTTGTTAGTGTTAGTTGAAGAGTAAGGCCAAAGAAACAACAAACAAGTAAATAATAAATACCCTCAATATTGGAATAATAATGGAGAGAGCAAAAGAAAGGAGACCAAAAGGCCAAACGGACAGGTGAAAATACAAAAGAAGTGAGGAGGACTCCCCCCCCCCACATCAGCAGCAGGGACAAGGAGGCGAGGGCGCGAGGGTGTGTATTGGCTGTGAGGATAATGGAAGCAGGCCACAAAGACACCAAGCAGCAGCCGACAACAGGACAAACACAAAGAGGAAGAATTGGAAAGGATGGACATTGGGCGGGAGAGGAGAGGGAAAGGGGTTGGTGTTGGTATTGGCGGTCGGATGGAGCGGTGTAAATGTGAATGGATGGAGAGTGGTAGAGGTGAGTCAATTGAGCCAAAAAATCAGCATAAATGGTGGTGAGTGATGAGGATGGACGGGCAGGGCGAGAGTTGGTTGGATGGCCAGCAGCAAGCAGTCACCAGCAGAAGAAAAGTCAGAAACCGAAAACACAAAGCGCCATCATCATCCATCCATCCATTCGTCCGTCTGCTGGTGCTGGACTCCTCCTCCTAACACCAACCACCACCAGCTCATCCAACTGCGAAAATAAGCTTAGTTCCACTCGTACCTAAGCTGCTGGTAAAATTCAGTGGGAAGGAAGAGAATGGGAAAGGAAGGGAAAAATGTGCGAAAGATGGGCGAGTGAATGAGAGGGCCAATGAGAGGCGGCAGAACAGGATGTGAAGTAGGGGAGGGGGGAGGAGAGGAGGAAAAGCACCATTATTCGGCCAAGGAGAGGAGAGGTGCTGATGAGGTGAGGAGATTATTACATAGTTATTACACACATAACAGACAAGAGACCCAACAAAAACACACACAAACACACTCTATTCTGGTTTGGGGAATTATTTCCATTGAGAGGTGAGCAAAGGTTGGAAAAAGAACGGGGTGGAACGGAAGAATATAGTAAATGAGAATGAGGAAGGGTGTGCCGATGGAAGGGCAACGGAGGATGGTGTATGGGAGAGATGAAACGACGGGGAAGGGGAAGAAAGTACCAACAACCAGCATATTGAGGTGAGAAGAGGCAGGAGGAAGGAGGAGGAATTATTAATATGAATGAATGCGGAACGGTTGTAAATTGGAAGACGCTGGGAAAGGACGGATGAATGAAAAAAGGAAAGGAGGAAGCGCTAATAACACAATATAATAAAAAAATAATATAAATATGAGTGATGGACAGACACACAATTTGACAATAATCATATTTTAGGGATGAAACACTTTTGAAGAGAAGAAAGACGGCCCCCTTTCATTGGCTTCAAGAAAGAGGGCACAGGCATTCTTCTCATCTTCTTCTTTCTCTGTTATTCATCATCATCCAATTCATCCATCCCCTAATACACTTTCTTTTTCTCTGTTATCCATTCATTCTCTCCCTCTTTATCGCACTCACAACTCATTCATTTTAAACTAATTTACTATGGATGCTTACAGCCACCGGCTGGTTGGTCTGTTGCTTGTCTCATCTGGCACCAATTTTCTTCGCCCATTTCTGTTTTGCCCCCCCCCAACAAATGCCTACTTATCATTCCATTGTCCGATGGCCTGACGTGAGACGATGTGTCCATATCTCTCGGCCGTTCCATTGATGATGATGTCCCTCTCTCCTCTCCTTTTTACCCCATCCATCTTTCTTTATCCGCTTTTGGCTGCTCTCTTTTAGCATTCGCTCAATCCAACAGCCTTTCCCTTCCTCTCCTGTTTCCTTGTCCTTTCTCCGAATTCTCCTCGTCCACCTCTTCTTGTCGTCCTCCTGAATGAGTTATTTTTTCAAATGACGTCGGAAAATAGCATGAGTGGACTAAAAATAACTAATTTTTTGGAGTCGGATCCGGAGCCCGGAATGGTGGTGGAAATGTAACACTGCTCCTGATCTCAATTTCCAATTTCACCCTCTTGCTTCGACTATGCTGACTACGACTATGCCCCCCTCTCCTTTATTAGCCCACCACACTGCTTCATGTGCTTCTTTTGCTTTATAATACCGTATTGTTCTTCACATCATTGCCGTTGTTTAGTATATTAATAAAATGGTTTGTTCTCTCTACATGCATTTACGCACAATTAGGCCTTTAAGATACTAATATAGGCACAAGTCCATATGCATATTATGTCATTTTGTAAGTTCGAGCCAACGGATCTTTGAGCAAATTATTCTGTCAACAAAGGAAAAGCATAACTTGGTTTTGTTATTATGTTAGGTGGTTTCAACAATGGTTAAGAAATAAATAATGAAACAAACGGCTCAATGGCATTCGGAGCAAAGCAATGAACCCATGACAAATTGTGATCAACATTAATAACCAGTAGGAATGAAGCGGGAATAAAACAAATAAACAATAGGATGGAAGCTGTAGGCTATAATCTCTCTGAAAGATCAACATCATGACGAGCCCGAAAATTTTCGGATTAATAATTTTGAAAGATCACAAGTAGTAAAAATATAAGAATACAAATATGAGTGAAGCAGTAAAATTGGAAAAGATAATGATTGGAGACGAGATGAATTTTTTCAGCATTCTTCGCGCAGGATTAGGCACAGAAGCGCCATCCGAACGTAAAGTCCGTAGGTCATCTGATGAAAGTATGCAGAACGTTTGTCCGAGTCCAAATCGAGACTCAGTTCCTCATTGCGCGGCAGTGGGTGCATGATGATTGGTGTTGGCTGGTGGGGACGCCAGGCGGAAACTGAAAAGGAAACTGTCCCAAGCGCAAAATTCGAGCCGACCCCCCTTCTGCCGACGTGGGAACCTCATGTCAGCGCATTATAGCGTTATACATACATACAAACCATAATATCTTCTCTCTTCCTTTTCTATCTGAAATTATATTTAAAAGTTTTCACGGCGTGCTTTTTATGCCGTGTGGCACATCTCATGCAAAATAAACACATCTTAAATCATAGGTACAATAGGGGGTCGACTCACCCCTAGACAGCCGTAAATTTGATAATTTTGATCTTGATTGTAAAAATTGAAACTTTTTTTTCAAAAGTTGGTGTTTTCTCAAAATTACGATAAATTTTCCTAAATATTCTGGTCGTTTTTCTTCAAAATTACGACTAATTTTCTGTTTAATCGTTTTTTTTTTCAAAATTTCAATAAGCTTTTTCCCAATTCTGTATTTTTGCTAAAAAATATTGAATTTCCTTAAGGGTTTTGACTAAAATTTGTCAAAATTTTCCCCGACGGCGCCTATCGGCACCGCCTGACCCATTTGAAAAAAGATATTTTTATGCCAAAAAGGGATTTTTGCTCCAAAAATACAATTTGTAAGGCAAAAATGATAATTTCTAATTTTCGTCATTTTTGTTGGTCGTAATATTAGGTACAACCCCGTCCGACCGGATTATGCTATAGGAAGGAGGAGGAGGGGGGGCTTTGTCCAACTTTGGCCATAGTGACTGACAAGGGGCATGCATGCTAATTAAGCGATTTTCAAAAAAATGTGATATATTTGACAATTTTTTGCGAAATATGTGAATATAGGGAGGGCATCAGCCAGAATAGGGAATAGGGGGGCACTCAGCCAGATTATAGGGTGCAGGGGTGCACGTAGGGTGCATTAAGGTGCTCTTGATCGTTCATAAAAATGTTGGACGTCCCCCCTCCCCCCTACTATTGATATTCATGTCTTAAATATACCTTGATCCGGACAACATGCATTCAACAGTTTTGGCGTCAGCACAAAACGCCCACGTACTGCTGCATATTCCTCTTCATTGGCAAAGCGTTCCTTCTGAATTCGTGTCATGTAGATGACGTCAACACCACGGATGCCTTCCTCCAGTGAAGTGAACTCCTTCTGGAAAATGAGTCCGATAGCTAACATACAATACAAAGTACAACACCTGCATGACTCGATCCTCAACGCAACGTTTGATGTCTTCTGGCATCCCAAGCGCTTCGTTCGGTGATATGTAATGGAGAGTGATGCCACGGTAAAGACAAAGCAGTTTGGCTAACGAATGGACTGGAAAATTTTTATCAATTAGAAAAGAATGAATGTTAGTAGAGTAATTGTCAATTACTCTACTAACATTCATTCTTTTGAATTTACCCGCTGGAAATGATGCGAAAATAAAGGATGAACTCATAAAGAAACACAATGCTAACAATTACACAATGCTAACAATTACCCGAGAAATCTCGTTGAAAAATTGGCAAAACATATATGTATAAAGGAGTAAGTCATGGAGTTTTGATATTTTGATTCTCGACAGCTGATTGCTGAGGGGTCGCGGTCTATCGCAGACGGCGTGAGGAAGGAAAAGGAGGAAAGAAAAAAAAGGAAAAGGAGGAAAGAAAAAAAAAATAAAAACAACCTCTTTTTTGAAAAATTGGTCAAGCACAGGTAAATTTGGACTTTTCTTCAAATTTCATTTGATCGTTTTCAAAAAACTGCTATTATCAACTTTGATACTTTGAAGAAAAATTCGAAAAGAAGATCATTATAAAATTTATACGACCGACCCGAAATTCTCGATCATACGCTGCACGGCCCTCGACCCCCTTGCGCGACCCCAATCCTATATGCTTAAACTGGCGGAACATTTTGAAAAGGTTTTCCAATGAATAAACACTAACAAATTTTTAATTTAGGTTGCTGTA
>JAEHOM010000450.1:0-11928 GCA_016433075.1 Hoplolaimus columbus | reverse complement strand
GTTTTTGACAAATCATTAAATTGGAAAACCGTTACTGCTGAGAAATATTGAGAAAATTTAACAAAAAAGCAGAGTTCATGGGAAACTTCATGGGAAAATGGATACATCATCCACATCTAATACAATTCATAAGTTTCATTCTGTTGACATTGTCTTATGCTTCTGACATCAGACTCAGACTGTCATTTTTTGGATTTTCCTTTTTCCATTTTTTCTCATAATAGTGCTCTTGGTGCGGTTGCGGACTGTCGCGATCCTCCAGTGACTGTGAACAAGGGCTGTTGCTGTTGTTGCTGCAGCTGCTGCTGTTGCGTGTTGCGCGTGACTTGTTGCACAGATGAGGTGTTGGTCAGTCCGCTGTTGATGCCAAACAATCGGGCCAACTCGCCCAACTCCAGCCTGATCACCTTGCGATATTCCGTGCTTAACAGAAACAGTTTAATACAGCAAAAAATCTGAACATTTATAAGATGATTATATGACCATATATCTAAAAAACATATGAAGGACGTAGCGAAAAATTACAAAATGTATCCATAACAATGCAAAACTTCAGAAATGATAAAAAAGGAGGTATAGAGATGACTATAAAATTTTTGATATTATCATAAGCGCATAAATATCAGCTGTGATGCTCTTACTCATTATGTGCACCTACCTGGTAAGGTAAAGGATTGGTGCATTCGAGCCTGCGGCGACATTGATCAGGACGCCGGGGATGAATGTGAGCTGCCAGACCAGCACGGGATCAGCGCCAAACTTTTGCCAAAATGCGTAAATCAGTTGGTAGACGGTCAGGTTGAACAGGTATCCGCCCACGCTGACCAGCAGAATGGTGACCAGGGAGCGCAACAGGCGTGTATTGGTCTCCTGGCTCACTTGAATACAAAGTATTGAAGCGAATTGTCTTCAAATATACGGTATAGAATCATATTGTTTGCTTTATTGTTAGGAAATAAGCGGGGGCGCCTCAAAATGCCCCCCTCAAAATGCCCCCCTTTAAATAGGCTTAGGCTTAAGCTTAGGCCTAGGCTTAAGCTTGCATTTCCTAGGCTTAGGCTTAACGGAGAAAACGACTATGTATTTTTTGAAAAAGGGGGCATTTTGTGGGATTACAACGGGGGGGGGCATTATGAGGGGCAATAAGCATACTCAATATATGAAGAATATTTTATGATATATTACCAAATAATATAAAATACATTACAGTATAGTAAGGAATGACTGCAAAATATTAGTTTTAAACTTTAAATATAGTTTACTGTAAAATATATACTGAGCTCCTCACCTCCTTTTTTGCATCGGATAATCAGCCAAATAAGCAAGTAACACGCAATGCAGACAAAGTTAAGCGGTGCGCTGGACAGGAAAAACTGATACCGAACAGACTCGTCCGTCAGAATTTCACAAATGCAACCGGTGGTGGGGCTGAAAAAACTCAATTTGATTGTAAAAATGATTGAATAACCACTTTTGAGGGTTGTTGACGCCGGCCAAAATGATGTAGCCGAGGCTGTAGAGCGAAAAAGCAATGCAAATGGACATGTAGAAGGCCAGGTACAGGCTCTTATGCGTCAGAACGACCTTTTTGTGCCTAGAAATAAAATGGGATTGCCAAATGCCAACTAAATTATAGAAGTCGACCACCGATCCGGTCCTCAAAATTGTTCTTAGAAATATATTTCTGCTACAATTTATGCAAATTTTTTCAACTTAAATTCGGTTTCAAGGTTTCAACTGTTTACAGTTGAAGTTACAGTTACTTGGCTGATCTGATCCCGTAACCATGTTAAACCCGACACATTAGGAGCTGGACCAGATCGGGGAACAATATTTGCCTGGTCCCCATGGAATTATGGGAGTTGGAGGGGAGCATATGTTAAATGTTATATCACACCGTAAAGGCATAGCAACGGCAAAAAGGCGGTCAGCCGCTGCGCAAAGCATTGCCATCATGGCGCCAAACATGCCAATGAGTTGGGGCTGAAGTCAAGGCCTTTTTAGATAATACCAATTTGAATTTATTCATTTTATTTTTGAATTTTTAAATAATTGTTTTTTGCAAATTTACCGCAGTAAATAAGTCAGCGTTAAGCATCCCGACAAAATTTCGACCACTGACGACAACTACAAACAGAAAGGTATGCCCCGCTTGGTGAAGCACTTCACAAAAACACAACAGAGCCATCAGACAATTCGCAGTTCCGTTACGCAAATTACTAAAATTAATAGTTTCCTATATATTTGATATCATCTATATATTATGAAATATATTTGTCGGCATATTTGACAGTTATTATAAAAAAAACCTGTATTTTAGCGTGATGTAGACGATATAGGCATTCATCGGAACGCCAACCATTGCAATTGCCCACATCAGAGCAGCCGGTATGACCAAACCTGCCGAAAATCCAGCACTTTGGTAGGAGACATAAAGCTGAACGGAGGACCAAAATGCACTTTGACAATCCAATCAAAATACTTACCAGATGGTTCAGATTGTTTGTGGGAGGGCTATTGATAGCCAGAAGTGGTTGGCCAGAATTTTGCATATTTTGGAAGACTGTCGAGCAAAAGTTTAGCGATCCAAAAGTTTTTGTATCTTAAAAGTAATATGGTACTTATCCCTTTTGTGCACTCACCCAAACCTTTCACCAACATTAACATGTTCGACATGTCATAGACATGTAATGCAATGTTTTTTGACTACCTAAAGTTAGATTAATACGAATGGAATGCAAGAATAATATGTCAAACATGAAAATGTTAGTAAGTCTTGGTAAGACATTTGAGGTGCTTGCACAAAAGGGATAAGTACCACCAGTAAGTAATATTTACTAGGTATCGCTTGGTATATGTGAGCAGAATACTGGCTTATGGACATGACTTTACGATGGTTTTTTTGCTTTAATTTAGTTTGGGACATGTTCTCACATTGTACATTGTACTCGCTCCTGTTTCCCTCATACAACACCCAATTTAGTGCAAAAGTTTTGGGTTGTGAGATTGGTGGGAACATTAGCAGATCAAAATTTGCATAACATATTCGACAAAAAAATTCATACCAAAAATGCCAATGTGAACCGCCCCATTCCCGCATTTTGGTATTTTGGCATCAAAGTCCAAGAAGAACAACGAGAACACAAAAGGTATTTATTTTTGGATATTTTCCCTAATTAATTTCTCCCACTCTCTCGCCTCAGCAATCCGAGATTATGCCTTAAGGGAATGTTCTGAAGCACAAGCACAAAAAGCACACAAAAACACCGGAACAAGCATGAATAATTAGCTGAAAAAGAGCAATGTTCATAAATTGGAATTAGAAGGCATTCTCGTATTCTGATTCTGATGAAAGTGAAGTGTGATGGCACCGGCGGAAGAGAACAAATGTGAAATGAAAACTTGTAAATTATGGGCATGGGTATAAACAGATATGTTATGGTGTTATATAGGTGTACCGGATATTCAGTTCCGAGAAGCCGGTACCGAAGCTGGATCAAAAATCACAAGTAATAAGGTAAAATGTCAACAGTCTCCAACCGTATTGGTTGACACCAAGTACCAACTTGATTTCAATTAGCTCGGAAAATTTTCATACAAATTTCATTTAGTGATCTGCTGGTTGGACAATTCGCATACCGGACAGTATAGAGTTCACTAGGAACAGTTACACAATTGGATTGTTAACATAAAATTTAATTTACCAGTCGTCTTGGTGTTTCCGAATTGGTTGAGGACTCATTGTCAGATTTGGCTTATACGACACAAGTATTTCTATAATTTGATAAATTATTAAGTTCGGAAATTTTGATTTTTCATTGAAAACACAGTGGTGAAAACTACAGGTGTAACAACAAAATGTTTAACATCACCAGTTTGTCCGTTTCTACATTTAAATGTAAGAAGCTTACACAATTATTTATCTCAAAATAATCTGAATTTGAAAAAAAGTGAACTTCTTACAGCGCCTTAATCTTAAAATAGGCAATATAATGAACAGTTTTATTTGTGTTCAAGAGTTCAAGACTCCATTTATATCTGCGAGCAAAATGGCCACGTAGAATTTCCACTTATGAACTGTAACCAAATTCAGCTTAAGAAATGTGACCAAACGACAAAAGACGAAAAAGAAGTCACTAATTAGGGTGGTGTGATGTCTTCCTTCATAGTACCAATATTGCCTTTCTATTTTTAACCGTTCAGTTGTTACTTAATAATCACTTCCGTGCAACAAATTCTTAAAAATTTGCCAATCTATTCATTTTATTATTTTTATGCCACAGCGTTCATATTTAATATGCAATTGACAATTATAGAGAATTCAATGGAATTCCAAGAGGGCATTTATTTGACCATCAGGCTTTTTCTGTTCCAGGAACTTTGAATTAGTTCTGTTTCTGTATTTGTCTCAAGCAAAATCAGGTACAGACCAGTGTTCAGAACTCGTACTATGAAGTACGAACACAAATTTGATCCGAAAACTCGTACTTTTTTACTCCACTAAAACAGCAAAAATTTCCCGGATATTGAAAATTTTAGCGAAAATTTTGAAAAAATCGTTAAATTTCTCGTGGAAATTGAACTTTTCACAAAATGCCAAGAGCCAAGTCTTCCCGCCAATATATTACAGTTGAAAATTTAGAATTGAAGTTGTAACTATTGCCACAATGATTGTAACTGTTGAGTGATGGTTCAAACTGTTGGTTGAATGGTTATAATCGTTGTTACAATTGTTATACAGTTGTGTGATTGTTATAACTTTCCTTATGATGGTTACAATGATTTGTATGTTGATTGTAACTGTTGATGATGGTTGTTCTAACAGTTATTTTGATCGTTGCAACAATTGTTTGATTTTTGAAATTGTTGTCTGATAGTTATATAACTGTTATTACAATAGTTGAAACAGTTTTTATGATAGTTTCAAATGTTGTGTGATAGTTGTAACTGTTGTTACAATGGTTGCAACAATTTATAGATAGGTAGATTAAACTGTTGTGTGATAGTTGTAATTGTTCTTACAATAGTTTTAACTGTTGTTACAATAGTTGTAATACTTTTTATGATAGTTTGAACTGTTGTGTGATAGTTGTAATTGTTCTTACAATAGTTGTAACTGTTCTTACAATAGTTGTAATAGTTTTATGAAAGTTTGAACTGTTGTGTGATAGTTTGAACAGTTGTTTGATAGTTATAACTGTTGTTACAATGGTTGCAACTGTTTTTATGATAGTTTGAAGTGTTGTATGATAGTTGTAACTGTTGTTTCAATTGTTGTAATAGTTTTATGATAGTTTCAAATGTTGTGTGATAGATGTAACTGTTGTTACAATAGTTGTAATAGTTTTTTGATAGTTGAAACTGTTTTTATGATAGTTTTAAGTGTTGTGTAATAGTTGTAACTGTTGTTACAATGGTTGTAATAGTTTTTATGAGAGTTTTCAAAAGTTGTGTGTGATAGTTATAACTGTTATAATTGTTGTTAATTGTAACTGTTATGTGAAATCTATCAATTGTTATGATGGTTGTAACTGTCGTTATAATGGTTTTAATTGTTGATGAGATAGTTGCAACAATTATATGATCTTGTAACTGTTGTGTGATGGTTTTCACTTTTATTGCGATGGTGTAACTGTTGTTAGAGGAACTATTGTTGTGATGATTGCAACAATTGGTTGATAGTTGTAACTGTTTTGTTAGATCAGACTGCAAAAAATCTTTTTGGCGAAATATGTTTTGGGTGATTTGATAATCCATATTAAACCCATAATTACTATCATCTGTTTATGTCATTCAACAAAAAATATATCGATGTTTGACCGAATTTTCACATATATTTTCATTTATATTTTGATTTACAAAAAGTACGAATAAAGAATGATACACTCTTGTAGTGCGAGAACGACTTTTTTTTCTAAAATTTCGAACACTGGTCAGGACAGACTTTCGCAAACAGAAAAGCACTGTGATACCACCTAACTGACTTTGATTAATAAAGTTCCCCTTTAGCTTATAAAAGTGTAAAAGCTAATTTCAACATTTTTTTTTTTACAAAGATGTCTTATCGCACATAATAATAATTATGAAAAATACAAATAATTTTGAAAAATTTAGTAATACATATTTATGTACCATATTGCATGCTTAAATTTTACAAGCATTTGCGAAACTTGCAGAAAATGATTGTAAATCCAAATTTGGCAAAATTGAACAATAATGGAACTGTGTGTGGTCGTTTTGTGTCAGCAGTCCGTCTGCAATCGAAACAGGTCAGAGTCATCAGACTTCGTCATCAGCAGCGGGAACCATGGGATCAACACCCTCACATTTGGTTTGGAACTCAAAAAACTCGTCGTCCGTCAAACATCCGTCCCCATTCGAGTCCTCAACTTTGCTAAACCGCTCAACCGAGTACTGTTTGTACTCCTCCAAGCTTAGGTACCCGTTGCCATCTGTGTCATACTGCAAAAATTTACAAACATTGATTTATTTTCCAAAATATTATGATAAATTACAAAAATTTACAATATTAAGATTTAAAAAAGGATAAAAAATGTTTTTTTTAAATAGAGCTAAAAAAGGTGTTTAAAAAAGAACTTTTTTAAAAGGTTTTTTTACGATAAAAAGGTAAAAAAAAACAATTTTATAAGTTTATAACGGTGAAAACGTTAAACATTTAGCTAACCCAAAAATTGAACCCAAATTATTTTTATTTAATTAATAATTGATGAACGATGCGTATGCGAAAAAATTCCTTTAGGCAAACCTTTAATTAATTACATATTTAGTCAATGGCGCAATTTGGTCGTGGCACGGAGAAGCATTGAGTGCTTCCACTGAAATGCCCTTCTCACCAAATTTTTGTTCGAATTCGTCTCTGAAACTCGGATCGTTCTCAACTTTCTGTTTGAAATAGTCAAACGTTATGCCAAAACAATCATCGGCTTTGGATGACTAAAAATAAAATGGGAAGAAAAATGAATTGAAAATAATAATTTACGCGAATATTCTTCTCAAACATAGCACCAATAATAAATAAGAGAAGACCAAATTGAAGTGGCATCGAATCAGATTCTGTGCAAAAAGTGCTTTGGTAAAATTCTGGAATGGATAAAAGAATGGTAGAATTTGACCAAAAGTGGAAGACGTATAAAGTTAGAAACATTCATGAATACAAATTGTGAATTAAAGCATTCGCATTAAAAAGCCATAAATCAGCATGTTATCGCCAGTTTTTTAGATGAAACGATTATTGATGGAGAAGCATCCAATGAATTGTAACAAAATGGACATTTTTTTGTATGGAAACTGCTTGAGAATAATAATTTGTTTTTTTTTTTTTTGAATTAATTTTTTTTTTACAAAATTCATTAGGGGCAATGAACTCTCGGGTCAGTGGAGTGAGTGAACTCATACGCCATGCATGAGCGAAATTTGCAACCCGAATAACCCGGAGTGCACAGTTTTGCTGCGCGGACTTGGTAGGTGTTCGGGATTTGACAAACGATTCCATTATACCAAATATAGCAGTTTATAGCAAAAAAATTTAGATCGTCGATCGTCCCATATCAAAATAATCAGAATTACAAAAAAATTTATGAAAAAGCATTAAGACAAGCCAAAATGTTATTTTGCATCAATCAGTTTTGCATTCTGAACAAATTTTTTTTATTAAAAAATAACAACATAACGACACTGAAAAAGTCCACAACAACTGTTCATTCATTCTCGGCGGATGATCACTTGCGACGACTATGCCCAAAGCCGCCCAGCACAGGTTGAATGGTGGCGCCCGGAGTTGCGGTCGACATGGTCGGCTTTTCGTCGTTGTTGTCTGCTGCTGAAGAGTCACCACTCTCCTCCGCGTTGCTGCTAATCATTTCCTTTGCACGGTTCAACAGATTGGCAACTGCCGACGACTTAAATGGTCGGGGAAACATTATGCAAATTTTGCCATTAAAATTTGTCTAATCTAAAAAAAAATATGCAAATTAGATCTGGCGGCAGCACCTTAACATGTTGGTGCCAGCTGTTGCGCATGATGACAGCGTGTCCGTGGTCATTGACAACCTGAACACTTTTGCGGTCCTCAATGCACTCAACTGCAGTTCCTCCATCGATGATGACTTCGGTGCGCTCACATACGGCCTTTTCCAACACACACTTATCATCAGTGTCCATCCCCATGTTTGGCTCCTCATGACCGCCAGACAAAATTTTGCTGTAAAAAACAAAATTCAAATTGAATGTTCTCAACGGATTTGTACCGCCCAATACCATTTCATTTGCTCCTCCACAAACGCGTTCTGTTCCTGGACCAAAGCATCTGTTTCCGAACTCGTCTTCTTGGCCACAACAACAGGTTCATCAGTGCAACTCTTCGTCTCATAAAGTCCATCATCATTGTTCGTCAACATCTCCTTGTCCTCGTACTGCTGCATCTCCGGCTGTTGATGCAGTTGCTCCGCTTCATCTTCCGCTTTTGAGTCATCAAACGGAGACTCATCTTCACTGCACGAACTGACCTCGTCAGACTCGTCTCCCGAACCTTCATCCTTTAATAAAGCACATTTTTTGAATTCAATGCATTGAGTGTGTGCATACATCTGTTGCGTAAATGCCGATAGCAGCTCTATGCGCCCATTGCCGCAGCTTGTCGATCGCAGGTGAATTTGTTGCCTAAAAAATTGAATGGGAGCCCTAATTTTAACGGAACAGGTCGAAGCTTTTGAATATTTTACCTATCTGTTTTTAAAAATGCCTATACCAACCGCTTTAAAAAATTTCAACATTTTTGAATTTCGCATGAATTTCTAATTTCCATTCCTTTGAAATTCTTAGGGAGGTTTGTTCATAATTTTTTAAATATTTTAAAATTTCGAATAATTTCAGTTTTCAAGATTCCTGCTGCTCCTTACTCCGATCTGCTGCTGCTGATTGTGAGCATGAGTACTGTTCTCGCCGATGCTCAGCGTTTGCTGCTGCCACTTATTATGGTTTTGACGTCCTCCGTGCCCGACAAACCGGTTCTGCGCCTCCTCATTGAAGTGATTGTTGTTGTGGTAGCGATTGTTGTGGTTGGCATTGAAGTGTTGCGCGTCGTAGTGGTTGTTGTTGTGGTTGGTGTTTGCTTTGAAGTGTTGCGGCTGATGATGCTGGCGTCCGTTCGCCAGTTGCGGTACGTACCCATTGCTGCCGCCTCCACTGTTACCCCATGTCGGACCCGCCTCTCTGTTGTTGCCCATTGGTCCGCCGAAGTTGCTCGTTGCGGTGCGGAAACCGCCGCCAAATGACCGGTGGTTGCGCGCGTTGTCATTGTCTGATGGTCTGTGCTGGTGCCATGTGCCACCGCCGTTACTGCCGCCACCGCTTCCCGTAAAGTTCGGCGCGCGGAACACAGTGCGTCCACCGCCGCCGCCTCCTCCTCGATATGTTTGCTGCTGTTGCTGCTGATGGTGGTTGTGGTGATGTTGCAGCGGCGTATGAGCGCCACCAACAGTGCCCCCATTACGCTCCTCGCGACCCGTCAGTGCGTCAATCTTAAACCGCCATAATAATGGCCCTATTTAAAAGAAGGTCTCCCATCAAAAATGCACATTTATGCCGACTTTTCTTGATAACCCGGCACAATATCAAAAATGCAACAATGAGTTAAAATGTGTATTTTTTCTTCAATGCTTGGACAAAAGCCTCAAGAATCATACCAATGTGTCCTTAGAAACCCATTCATTAATTATACTGCCATGTATGAGGTCATTCCTTCTTTATTGGTCAAAATTTTTACCTTTAATAGTAATAAACCAACGATTTAAATTGAATAAAAAAATCGAGTCAAAATCCTGTTTTTTAGAGGTCGTAATTCAACACAAATTTACTTGCCTTGGCTTCGAGAAAGTTCAGCTTCCGGTCCACCTGTTGGTAATGTTTCTCAATTTTTACGAGCTGTTGCGCGCTGTTTTGCCGGATTTCATGCTTCATTTTGACCTCAAGGTCCAAAATTGCCCTGGCCAAAAGCTCATCAGTACGAGCGTCGGATGCCATTTTGTGAATGCAAAAATTCAATTAATAGTAAGCAATTTGAGTTAAGTGAAATGTTCGATGCTCCGCGAATGTGTTCAGCCTTAAAAGCGCATAAATACCCTGTAATGTATGGAATGGGAAGAAGCGTACTCAATGAGTTTAAAAGCCATTTCATTATATTTCCATTAGAGAATCGAATTTGGTCCAAACCCAAAAATTTAAGTAAAACGAGCAAAATGCATATTCAATTCAAAGCCATCCAAAGCCAGGGTCTGGAACATCCCTGTTCAATGCGCACTCACACCCCAATAAAATCAATTTTTAGACATCACATGGGCTGTTTATAGTTGTTATACACAGTGCCTTGAGTGTATATGATGTATAACATGTCTGATTTACATGCCTATAATACTGGTTATTTATGGACGGAAGCGCAGAGCTGTAGAAGAATTGTTCCAGGAATCACAAATTCAGCAATTATCCTTGAATTCATGTTTTAGGCCATTTCGTATTACTTTTATTTTTCGGTCTGGAACATCCCTGGTATTTGTTCTACAGTTCCAATATCAGAAAATGAGAAATGAATGAATGAATTAAAAGGGCAAACATTGATAAATAAAAGAAAATGGAGGAGTGAGGAGAGGGATGGGGTATCGGGTAATATCTAATATGGGAATGGAATGGACGTATTAAAAGTTGGATGATAGATGGGAGCATGGGAGGAGAGGTTGTGGTGATATGTGTGCATTGTACAAACACAACTATGTTGCGGGCATTTTGTGGGGTCGCGGGCATTTTCCAAAATGCCCGGGCTTTGGGAACGAAACAAACGTCCAGCAGCAGTTGCCTCAGGCAACAAATCCACAGATAACCAACTCGAACATTCATGAGAATGCCCCATTCCAAACATAAAGGAAAAATGATGATTGATGATGATGACTCAAAATCGGGCGAGTCCCAAATCTCAATGGATTGCGTACTGCATATCCTATACATGTGCGCGCGGTTATTCAAAATTTTTAGAAGCTCACCGAAGGCTCACCGGTTAGTGATATAAAAATAGATCCACAACA
This sequence comes from Hoplolaimus columbus, assembly GCA_016433075.1. NCBI lineage: Eukaryota > Metazoa > Nematoda > Chromadorea > Rhabditida > Hoplolaimidae > Hoplolaimus > Hoplolaimus columbus. The sequence continues at coordinate 835 of JAEHOM010000450.1, read as the reverse complement.
AGTATAGAAGAATGAATGGCTGATGACAATGATGACTGGCCCAAACCCCGTATCTACCTAAAAATGTAAGTTTCTCATAAATTGACTCATCATTTCATCAAATTTCATCCATTCATTGACAGTCATCGGTCATTACAGAAAATATCGATAAATAATTGTATCACAAAATTTTAAAAACCATAATTTTATAAAAATATTTAGATAGAAATAAATTATCAACTTAAATAATGCCATAGTGCCCTTCTCTACAATCATTCATGATCAATTGATTTCGTGTGAAACTTGTGTTTAACGTGACGTTAGGTTAAAAATCTGGCGTTAAATTCGGATTCCCTGACTCCGAAAACCTTTGGATACATGTTTTTAGGCCAAAAATCGTACATTTATTTACATTGACTTTTTTTATGGAGGGCCCAAAAAGGTTACTATGTATGTATTATGCATGCACAACCATTTATTCCTTTATTCCCTCCTCCTTGTTGTAATGCACAAAATAGTGTTACAAAGTGAGAGAGTGCAGACACAGAGGGGCAAAGCGAGACAGGGTGTCCAAATGTCTGCTCCAATGCTTCCCTGTTTGCATCCTGTCAATCATTTGATGAGATGCTCGTCCTCTTTATATATAAAGGCAGTGCAGTGTCTGACAATACTGTGTCGGATGCTTTGGGGCTGAGGACGGCGTGCATGTGCGAGAGAGGGAGTGAGACCTGTGATTCCGCGTCCGCCTGAGAGAACCTAGCGGCACTCGAAGGTGGTGCGATGAACCTGTTGTTGTGGCCAAGAAGACGAGTTCGGAAACAGATGCTTTGGTCCAGGAACAGAACGCGTTTGTGGA
>JAEHOM010000449.1:0-11929 GCA_016433075.1 Hoplolaimus columbus | reverse complement strand
CATCTTGAATGTAAAACTTAGAAGCTATATCAGAGCTCCGGAGAAACATGGTGGGAGAGACAAATGGGAATCCAAACGCAGATTTGGATATTTTTTGTGAAAATTAAGCCCCCGTTATACCATTGCTCATCAATGCTCTAATATATGTAATTACAAAAAACTGGACAGTATTTTTAAATGCGCGACATGAAATTTAGCAATAAAAATCGTTGTTGTATGCATGTCTAAGGTCTAACATGGATGCCAGAAAGAATATTCTGTCCATTCTGTCCTGCTCCCTTTCAGTTATTGTAGGAAATTCGTTTCAATAAATAATGACATAAATTTTGGTTTTTTGGACTGTTAGATTCTTCATGACGTGCATTTTACATCTTATGCGACGATATCCTATAGGAAGAAGGGATCTGGAAGCCGCTCACAATCAAAACCATGGGAATGTTTGACACTTATGTTCAAAAAACTGTAAAAATTGCGGAAGTTCTTCAGATTTTTAAAATTTCCGAGAAAAGTAAATTTTGTGAGAAAAGTGGCATGTGTAAATTCAATTAAAATCAAAGGTTTCCTACCAATTTTCTGCTGTAATTTTTTGTGCTTCTTCACCGCTTTCCGGATCGCCCTGTTCAGTTGAACATTCTCATCGCCAAGCGCAATAGATTCCGACATTCCACCTGATGATTCCGGCTGCTCACCTATTTAATATAAACCTATTTAAATAACCTTTTAAATAAATATAAATAAATGAGAAGTGAATGATTATGATAAATGGCAAGGGAAGAAAGATATCGGCATTTTAACTAGGCCCTTAAGCACTAACCAGCAGAAGAAAAGGAAAAATTCTCCGCCCCCAACCCCCAACCGGAGATAAAAAATTAAAAATTCCGAAAAATTTATCAGTAAAAATGCGATTTTTTGCGAAATAAATTTTTATTCCATATAAATTTATTCTATAATTATAAAGACTAAAAAATGAGTGTGACTGTTTAATAAGCATAATTTTGGGAAAAAATTAATGGTCGGAGAAATTTTTTGAGGAAAATTGGTCAAAATTCCTTAAAAAATGGGTTGAAAACTGAAATCCTGGGCCTGGTTTCTGGGTTCTGGGTTTGAAATTATGACCTGGGCCTGGTTTCTGGGCTAAAAACCCAGGAAACCCAGAAAACCAGGAAAACCCAGGATCGGCCAAAAATGCCTGGGTCTGGACCCAGAAACCCAGGAAAACCCAGGTCTGTACCCAGACCAGGGTCGCTCTCTAGTTGATTCATCGCATCGCATCGCATGCGTACGCACCGTACGCGTCTGCTTTCTCTGCCTTTTGTCCGTCCGTTCTCCGTTCCCACTTCTGTGGCGCACACGCATAGCGCACGCATACCATTTCATCCTCTGTCTGTGTCTTTTTCCTTTTACGACTCTCCTCAATTTCTCCTTTCTCACCCTCCCTCCACATTGATCATTGACATTGTCATCGATTGTTTTACCTGCCAAACTGCCCATTATTGATTCGCAAATCTGTGCGAGCACAGAAGGACATGACATAGGTATGTAATACACATGCGCCTGCCTCTGCCTCGCGCCTCGCCATATTAGGATACATATTAGGGATTGATTTCGTTATTTCGTAATCAAAGGTGGGCAGCCCCCGCCCAAAATTCGAACAATTTTGCGCGACCCTCAGAACTTTTTTGCTGCGCGACCCCCCACCCACCCTACATGCTGGGACGAAAGATTAATTTCTTATTGCATTTTTTCTTATTGCAAAATTGTCGCCTCGTTGGCGCGACCCTCGCCGTTTTTTGTTGCGCAATGCGCGATCGCCCCAATTCGGGGGTTTGCGGATTTGGAGTGGTTGTGTGCCCATGTGTGTTTGTTCGTAATGCCAAAGCGAAGCCGATGCATGTATAAAAGGCAGCCTTTCCCTAGCCGCTGAACCCTTTAATTAAATAACATTACGAAATCCTTTCTTCGCACTTAATTGATAATTAATCTCCTGATAATTAATCTCCCTAATCATTATATGTATAATCAAATAATCATAATCATGTATTTAGCCCACTCCCCCAACCTCCAAACCCAACAAACATTTAATATTTGTACATTTAACGCACTAAATTACGGCTGTGCACGCGTTTTCAGAAAATTTTTCATGAGAGATGCGAATTTATTACCACCATTGCCTTTCTTTTTTGTAATTTTTGTTTCAGTCTTAAGCAAATTCAAGCACTCAACTAATAATAACAAATGGAAACCAGACAGAAAACCAGACAGGCAAAATTAAGCGGCATTATGGTTGACAACAACAACGAGAATGAGGGCCCTCCTCAGCCCAAGAAAAGCCGCCGAAAAGCTGAAAAGTTCACAGCGCAACAGAAAATTGATGCGATCGAATACAAGCGGAACAACTCGATGAAGGACACATGTCAGCGCTTCAAGGTTCACCCAGGAACTGTGTACAAGTGGATGAGCAAGGAGAATGAGCTGCGCGCGTCTCTGTAAGTTTTTGTCTCTCTCTGTCGGCTTTCTTTATGTAAAACTTACGTAAAAATACAGATAAGAACTATGCAACTAACAAGGATAAGAGCTAATATCTAATATCTAATAATGACTTAAGGACTAAGTAAGTACGGAATAAGGACTTAAGGACTAAATACGGAGTAAAGACTAAATATGTGAGTTAAGGACTAAATACGGAATACAAAAGAAGGACTTTTAGGACTAAATACACAGAATAAGGACTTTTAGGACTAAATACGGAATAAGGAATTAAAGACTAAAACTCTTACAACAATTAGTCCTTAAGCAACTACCAAGGACAAGAGCTCTGAGGCTCTGCTATACAGAATAAGGACTTTTGACCCAAAAAATATAAGCAATAAGGAGACTTAAAATCTTTTAACTGATACATATTTTAACCTAACCATAAATTAAAAAAAAATAGGATCGCCATTCAGAATTACCGGGTTTATGCAAAAATCACGTTTTTTTTCGGAGTCGGGGCTAAGGTTCGGGATCTTTTCATAATATTTCATATGTTACATGAAAATATATCCCTAGGAAATGCGGTTTACTGAACCAAATTGGGTGGGAACAAAAATGGCCTTTGACCAAAAATGTTTTTTAGCGGTCTGGATCAAAGCAACAACATTCCGTTGCCACTGATGCCAAACAAGTCAAATGCTATCGCTATTGACATCGGTACTGCATTCACGTGTGTCGGCATTTTCCACAATGGCAAAGTGGAGATCATCGCAAACGAACAGGGTTGGTTTCAGCTTCAGTCCACAAAATGTGAAAAAAATTTCAATTGCCGAATTAATAATTTTGAGAACAGGTTTTGGACAAATTCACATAACCTGTGATCGTTGTAAAGAGTGGTTACATTTCATTTGTATTACCAGAAACTGATTTCCGGATTCGAGGGTGCCAAGTTCAATTATCGATTAGATTTTGTTAGGTCAGGCCCATAGCCAGGAGGAAATAGGAGGAATTCCCGCGCTCGCCCAACGCGAAAAAATTAAAAGTTTGAAAAATTTTCGGATACCCTCCTCCCGAGACCAAATTCCCCCTGAAATTTTTTCTGGCTATGGGTTTATGTTAGGAGAGAAAGTGCGCCTCTAGTATCAAAGTGGTTGACAATCAATTTATATATAATAGAACCAATTGTTATTGTTTTAATATTTTACGGGTTTTTAAGAAAAATTGGCTTAAACGTGTATAATAATGCAAATGGATGTTGAAATCGGAATCAGCACTTACCTATAAAATGACTGTTTGCTTGGTTCTGTTATATATAATTTGATTGTCAACCACTTTGATACTAGAGCCGAAAGTGCTTCTTGTTGGAAATCATTGCCCTGAATGTGAATTTTTGTGTGGAAAATCTCATCTCATTTTTTTTGTGATCTTAAGGCAATCGCACAACTTCATCGTATGTCGGCTTCACGAACACCGAGCGTCTCATCGGCGATGCAGCGAAGAGTCAGGTATCCGTAAAAATCAATTTCTCTATACATTCAAATAATTCACTTTCCATTAATTACCTAATTAATCTCCAACATTTATGCTGCTGGTGGGAAGGGTTAAAATAAAAATTGACTTGAATTTATGATTAGGATGATATCTATTTACGGCATTGATTTTCAACCTTAGAGACCTGAAAGTTAAGGAATATTTTAAGGCTGCCATGAACCCGACCAACACAATCTTCGATGTTCTTCGTCTGATTGGCCGCAAGTACGATGACACTGATGTCAGCTCTGACATGAAACATTGGCCTTTCATGGTGATCACGGTTCAGGGAGGTCGTCTGAAGGTTCTGGTCGAGCACAAGGGCGAGACGAAGTCTTTCTTCCCGGAGGTTGGTTTGACAATACACTCTTCATATATGCATTAGTGGGTGGTCACGCAAAATCTGTATTATCTAACTCTACACACCTCAAAATATCTATATTACTACCTCGCTTATTTCTATTATAAAATTTTTGTGATTTTGAGAGATATTGAATGGTTTTAATGGTTGTGAATGTAGATGATGTAAGTGTAGAGAGTAGAGACTGATCAGAAGGTAGATTTTTTCATTTTAGAGATTATGATACGTTGATATTATGAGGTGATCAGAGCGATGAGGCGATGAATGCTGCTGGTAGAGAGTCTATCCTTTTAGAAATTCTGAAAAAAAAATTCAACCTTAACCATGTTTTAAAACATCAAATAGATTATTGGACTCTGGAAAGACTAAAAGGCACCCATCTGTGCACTGTGCCAGATCAGCCATTCTGCTGATATAATAGTTGACATTGCTTATTGCAGGAGATACTGGCCATGGTGCTCGCGAAGATGAAGCAGTCCGCGGAGGCGTTCATCGGTGCGCCAGTGACGGAGGCGGTGCTCACTGTGCCGGCCCGCTTCAACGACAGTTTGCGACAGGCCATCCGCGACGCGGGCACCATTGCGGGACTGAACGTGCGTCGCCTCCTCACACATTCGACCGCGGCCGCCATCGCGTACGGATTCGACTTGGAAACGGGCCAACGCCGCTTCGTCCGGCACGTGCTCGTCTTTGACATGGGCGCGGGCACCCTCGACGTGTCCATTCTCAGCATCGATGAGGCCATTCTCGAAGTGCGATCCACCGCTGGTGACGCCCACTTGGGCGGCGTGGACTTTGACAGTCGCTTGGTTTGTCCTTTAGGCTTTTTTTTTGCTTACATATTACTATAGTTTTGTGCCAGGGGTGTACCAATGCTAACAATAAGGAATTTTAAGTTTCTGCAATTTTAGCTAAAATTGGCATTTTTGGATCAAAAAAGGTAATTGGAAAATTGAATTTTTTGGAAATTTAATGTGCCCGAAGGCACCATTAGGCGCCGTCGGAGAAATTTTTAGCTATTTTACTATGGGCTTTTTTCCAAAAATCTCTTCTAGGTCGCCCACTTCATCAAAGTGTTCAAGCGCAAGCACAGGAGGGACATCAGCGACAATCCGCGTGCGCTTCAACGCCTTCGCATTGCCTGTGAACGTGCAAAACAAGACTTGTCTAGCTCCATGCAGGCCAGGTTAAATGGCATTGATTTAATTTACAATACTTACAATTTGGCTGATCCTTTGCATCTATGACTTTTTTTATAAAATTAGATTTATCAGCACCGAGAAGCATAGCCTTGTCAAATTTGAAGAAATTAACCAATTTTCTCATGCAAATTGGCAATTTTTATGTGAATAAAGGCGAAAACTTCCCGACATTTTCTCGATTTTTTTTTTGCGGAATGACCTTCGTCTTCTGGGAATATGTGCCTAGAATGCAGGAATGCGTTTTCTTACTTTGTTTTAATTTTTAAGCATCCAAATCGACTCTCTGTCCGAAGGCATTGACTTCTTCACCACAATCACGCGTGAATGCTTCGAGGAACTTTGCGCTGACTTGTTGCGAGGCATTCTGTTTCCTGTTGAGAAGGCATTGCGAGATGCAAAAATGGTAAAGTTTGGTTTTACACGCTCATCATCTGGATTTTTGCGTTATTTTTTCGTCCTTATTTAGGCATAAAAAAGTTTCAAAATTCTCTCAAAATCAAAATCTTTCACTACATTTTCAAATTCAGAAAAGTCCGTTGTTTTTGGAATTCAAAAATGTCAAAAATTTGAACTGTAGATAAGCAACTATCATTTAGGACAAATCGCAAATTCACGACATTGTGCTGGTTGGCGGCTCCTCCCGCATTCCAAGCGTCCAGCGTCTTCTGTCGGACTTCTTCTCCGGCAAGGAGCTGAACAAGAGCATCAACATGGACGAGGCTGTCGCTTATGGTGCCGCTGTGATTGCTGACGTTTTGTCCAGTGGCAGCTCGAAGAATGTTCGGGTAAGAATTGAGTATTCAGTTCATGTCTGACAAAATCTGTTTGAATCATAGAAAAAATAAGGGTGGGTCGACCCACCACTTGATCGTCGTAAATTTCGAAAATTTCGATTTTTGGACGTAAAAAATTGGATTTTCAAAGAGAGTTGGTTGTTCCCAAAATTACGATCAATTTTCGCTGAAATTTTCGGTCATAATTTTAAGTCGTAATTTTTTGATCGTAATTTTAGGCACTGACTACTCTATTTTTTATAATTACGGTCTGAATTCATTCAGAACTTTGTCTTGTGGGATGTTGTGCATCATTCTCTCGGCATTGAGACGGTGAAAACGAAAGCAGAGGCGAAGAATGACATGGATTTAGGTACGGATGCTTTTAGCTTCAATGTGACTTTGAATCGTAAAAATTTTTAGCCACTAACCGCCTCCCATTACCGGTACGGCCCTGTGAGGCGGCGGATGGCGGTGTGATGACTGCGTTGGTCCGGCGAAACACGCTCTTCCCGATAAAGTTTTCGCAAATCTTCACCACTTGCACGGACAATCAAATGATCATGATGATCCAGGTATGTATATGTATTTTAGGTTTATCATACATCGGCATCATACAATCATAAAATCTGAGGCCATAATTGCGATTGCGACAATTTTTATGGGTTTTTAACCTTGATCTTTTAATCTTTCTTTTTTTGCTAAAATGAGTAATTTTCCTCAAGACTTTATTTTTTTTTTGGATAAAAAATGACCAAATTTTTGTATAAAAATTAGTTTTTAACTGTTTGGCGACGCTGGAGAAATTTTTTTTTATACATTTATCGGTGATATTTTGTCAATTTTAGACTTGTTTTTATGAGGTAATTGATAAAATTTAGGTGTATGAAGGCGAGCATACGCTGACCAAGCACAATAATCTTTTGGGCAAGTTTGAGCTGGACGACATTCCTCCGGCTCCGCGCGGTGTGCCTCAGATCAAAGTCACTTTCGACATTGACGCCGACGGTGTTCTGAACGTGTCGGCACAGGACAAGTTCACCGGGATACGCAACAAGATCGCCATCACCAACGACGCGAACCGCCTTTCCAAGGAGCAGATAGCGCGCATGACCGAAGAGGTGAAGAAGTACTCGGAGGAGGACGAAGTCCAACGCGAGCGAATGGCTGCCCAGAACAGATTCGAGTCCTACTGCTTCAACACCATTCAGGCTGTGGAAGAAGCGCAGGTTGCTTGCTTATTGGATTCTTCTCATTTAAAAGGGTCAGGGAGCGCACTAAAAATTGATGTTCAAAATCGCCAAAAAAATGGTCTAAAAAATATCAATTTTTTTTCCTCGGCGGCACCTCCTATACCTTCCAAACCTCAAAAAATTTTCCGAGTCGTCCCTGAATTAGGAAAGCCTAAAATTCCCTGAAAAAGGGAATCGGAATCCTGGGTTCAAATCCGGCCTGGGTTTAAAGTCCCTGCAAAATTCCTTGTTTTATCAGCTATTTCATTTTTTAACACTGTCAATTTGTAATTGGGTACAAGCTACGATGGTTTTTTAATGCATGAAGAAGAAGTTAAACAACAATTTTCGTTTGGGGTCTGAATTTACACGTTGCTTTGCCCCACCTGAATTTAATCAACTTTGCCTTTCTTAAGCACAAGATCAGTGCGGAGGATAAGAAGATGGTGGTGGACCGGTGCCAGGCAATGCTGGCATGGCTGGACGGGAACCAGCAGGCGGCTGCGAAAGAAGCGTTCGAGCAGCACAAGAAGGAGCTGGAAGCGGTCGTCGAGCCGATCATCGCGAAGCTGGGCGAGCCGGCGGAAGATGCTTGGGATGGGATGTTCTTTGGGGCGGAAGGCACATCTGAAGGCACTCCAAACATTGGCGGCATGGAAGTGGCGCCGAATGCTGGGCTTGGGCCGTTCGGCTTTAGTGGGTTTTCGCTTCTGGACTCTTTCGAGTAATCGCCCTTCATCAATAAGCTCCTCCCACCATTTCCTACTTTCTGAATTCTGAGATTCAGTGATCTGCTTCATGCCCATATTTGTTTGAATTTATCATCGTCTATACTTTCTGATCACTGATCTGCATCCAGCTTCATGCTCATATTTGTTTGAATGTATCATCATCTACATCTTCTGATCAATGATCTGCATCCATCTTCATGCCCATATTTGTTTGAGTTTATCATTTTGAGATTTATCTGGGTTTATCATTGAGTTTATTGTCGAGTGGCCACTGCTTATCCCATTATGTGTTGTTTGCCAAATTTATTCTGGGACACTTTATTGATTTCGTTTTGAGATTTGATGGATAAAATCCCTAGACTTTTTGGTTTTATATTAACGAATCTATATTTATCAATGGAAATGTTTTTTGGTACTCTGTTTATTAGGGGCACGTATTTAGGAATGATAATTGTATGCACCGATGTGTTGTTGGACATTCTGAGGTTCCTTGACCGGGACAGCTTGTTTCGGCTTCAAGTGTCCAGCGTTAGGACACATCTGCTTGTGGAACGCAATGAACACGTATGGCCACAGTTCAGATGCCTGAGCCTCACATTTGCTAAGGTTTTTACTTGCTATTGTTAAAGCTGGTATAGAATTTTTTGTTGAAAAAATATCCGTTTTGGTATTTTCTAACAGAAATGGCCCATAATTCAAAAATTCTCGGGTAACAAATGTTTAAAAAACAAAAAACGCTATAAGATGCATTTTTTTTTTTGGAAAATAGTTTTTTATCCATAAAGAAGGGCAGTCAAGAATTATTTGATTCCTCTCTGAATTCCTCTCTCATTTTTATTCCTTGAAGACATTCGGAAGACATCTTTTAAAAATAAATTTTTTCGCGGGTGTTCAAATAACGTAAAAATGAACACATTTGTTGTGAGGTGTGAGGTTACGTCAAAAAACATTATCCCACACTTCATGTGTGCCTACTCTACTGCCTATGCCTGACATTTTCCCAAGTTTACTTGTTTATGTGCATAAAAAGGTCGGAATGTTGCCAATTTGCAGGACTTGCGTCATCTAGCGCTAATATTTGAAGACAGCGGATATTCTGGGTACAGGAGGAGACACCAGCAGTACAATTACTTGGCCAATGCCAGAAATCTGGACAAGCTCAGCTTGCATCGAGCGGAGCAGGTTATAAAAAAAAATTTGAAAAATAAAAGGGCCTTTAAGATGCGCGTATCTTGTCGCCGCGATGTGACTAAGATTCCAATTTGGGCGGACAATGTCGCCGCATCGTCGACCTTTCTGTTCACCCATTCAGGAAGGCAAACAGCCGCAGAGCATGGAGATCGAAGGCGGCAGCAAACCATCAAATGGTCACATTTGTTTTTACTTTCATTTTAAAGAGTTGTGAGCGTTTTGTTTTATTTATAAATTTAGGGGGGGGGGACGAAGGGGTACCCGGAATAGGTGTGTGTCGGCTCACATCAGTATGACTATCTTACAAAATTTGAAGGTGTGCCATGTGCAGTTCGACGCAAAGGCAATTTAGGTCGAAATTTACTGACCAGGCATTACTTTTCCATTATTGTGATGATCTGACATGTATAAAATTTATGCAAAAATTTGTCGGTGCTCGAGAGTCTTGACTCAAAATGTGTTTAAGGCGAAGAAACAAGGCTCTCCGTTCTTCAGCTGCCGCCTTTCTTCACAAAGCGTACTGCTAAGAAAGTGCTGTTTTGGCTCCGTCAAATGTCCAAAGTTTGCTTTACCGAAGAGATTTTCGGCCTTCGCATCTTCCACCCCGACTTCCTCCAATGGCTCCGCGCTCACGGAATGTCGCATTGGCTCCACTTTCGCGCCAACAAATTAGTACTTAGACGAACACACATTACTGAGGAGGTAGTTGATCAGGTCTGTGAATTGGTATTGTTCAGTCCTTACAGTCAAAGCAAGCCCCGAGTGCTCAAGGCTCGGCGAAAGGGGAGACGGGCCGAGGGGGCCATCGGCCATGCCCCCTTCCCTCCCCCTTTTCGAAATGAAAAAAATTGAAATTTGCGGAAAATTTATAAGTTAAAATGCAATTAAAAGCGAACGGAATTTTCCATTTTGCCCCTCCGAAAAATTTTTCATTTTGCCTTTCTGAAAAATTTTTGTTGCGTCGCCCTGGGATACTCTTTTTTTCAATCATTCTCGAGAGAAAGGCTTTATTACAATATTGGGGAATAATGGAGGAAAGGGATGACTATCAATCGGTCCGCAATGGTATCCTAAAATTTAAAAATAAAAACAAATAAGTTTAATACAAAAATTCTGTGTAAAATTAATGTTCCGCTACCGAAAGTTGGTTTAATTTCTATTCTTATTTTTACAGTTTCTTTTCCGGCTCCTCCATGAACACTTTACCATTGGTGAGCTGTCAATCGATGTGTCTCTCTACAATGCGGATGAGTCAGGCGTGCTCGATTTTCTTCTTTCCGCTACCAAAAGCTGCCAAAAATTCCATGGTCCTCTCTACCTGAGAGATTTTGAAAAACTTCTTGAGGTCAATGGCATGTGATTTTTTTTTTTGAATTTTTGAATATTTTTCTAGGCAGCCGAACATTCCCTCCCCAAATGCGGACCTTATCATACCGACCATTTCATATGCATGCATCGATCCTGAAGAAATGCAATCTCTGCTGGTTCCCGCCTCTTCACCCAATTGGACCGATCTTGGACATGAGCTTCATGGGTCCAATGATTGCTTCTCATTCACAACAATTAAGCATTGGGAAGTGCGCAACCGATGGCAGCCGGACCGCGTCCGCTTTGTTGTTTGTCTCTCTTGGGACCATTTTTTACAATATCTGCGCATCATACGTAAATAATTACAATTCCTTGTCGGGATAAATCTGTTTGCAATTTGCACTTTTTTTTGTTTATCGTTTTGTTGTGCATTATATATGCGTTGTTGAATTTCTAAAGTTGCTTCCTCTATTCCGTCAGTGAAAAATAACCGGGAATTTTCATCCATACTTGATTTTGCCATTTTTGAGGATTGAGGTAATTGTGTGCACCGATGTCGAACCCTCGGCTTGGTTTTAATTAAAACCGCCACCAACCGCACAGAAGCAAACGTCGTCACTTTTCAAGTCTGAAGGTGTAAATGACTGATTTCACATAAATCTAACATATACTTGCGTTGTTCTCAAAAAATCTTCCCGTTGATGCGAAAGATTCAATGGTGGATGTGGACTTGTCAAAGATTCGCATGCCTGGAATGTCCGGTCAGCTTTTTCATACAGCACTTAGTAATTGTTTTGGTCAAGAAATTGTTTTTGTTCTGGTCATCAAAATCGCCTTTTTTGGGGCAAAAAATATTCAAGCCGATCACGAGGGGTTTTTTAACCGACTAACATTAAGCTTTGAAGTTAAAAATTTAAACTATTTTATCTAAAAAAATAATAGTTTCAAAATTTTGCATTTTTCAAATTTATGCGAAAAGTATTGTGTATTTTTCGAATTTTCGGAAAATAACCATAATGTTTCAAAGTATGCACTAAAAAATGGAATATGCCCAAATATGCTCTAAAAAAACGAAAATATTCCAAAGAATGGTATGGGTATGGTATAATACTGTTTCTGGCACATGCAT